>BMAO01016739.1:0-20114 GCA_019973975.1 Trichonephila clavata
TTTTGCTTTGGAGAGAGAGAGGGTGGCATGGTTCCATTTTTCTCCGGGGCGGCAAACTGCTAGAGCCGGCCCTGTCGTGACCATGAACCTCTTGGCTACTGTGATCACCTATATCTTCTCGAACAGAATATCGTAAGAACTGCCCATGATATTTGTTTTTTTGGTAGCGTATTTCTGGATTCCTACATCAAATAAAATTATTTTGTTACCATATGCGTAAAAATTAAATAATCTTATGGTTATCTAACGGTATAAATATTAAACTTATGTTATTGTATACTAAAATCAAAAATTGTATGTGATTTAAAACTTGTATTTTAATCTATATGTATATGCAGCATAAATATATCATGTCTACTATTATACAACGCTTTTAACAACGTTGATATATTTCAGAATTCGTACTAAGAAACGACAAGAAAAAAAAATTTGTAATATTTATTCTTTTGTTTGTACTTTCTTCATTTAAAAATTGTCTAAATATTTTTTGAGATACACGTGATACTGCTATTCATAATTAAAAATAATGTAATCAAGAGTTATTATTTGTGTATTTCTTCAAAATATTTAATTGTGTTTTATAGATAAGAATTTGTCTAAGAAGAAAATTATTTGTTGATTTTCCATGTCGACTCGAAATATTTTTCTTATGAGAAAGATTTTTACTTAGATAAAAGTAGAACCAAAAGCGGCAGAGTGCATGCAAAAATTTCCTCTTTTAAAACAATTAAATCTCTCCAGCAATGGCATTCAATAATTTACAAAATAGTTGTTAATTTATCTTTGGAGTTATCTTTCCGATTTTTCCGAAATTTCGTAATTGTCCATAATTCTGGAGTCTATGTCAAATAATAGCCATTACAAATTTATCAACTTTCATCCTCTCGAAACTGACACATTTTTTGAGTAGTGCAGAGTGCCACACGTGAAATAGGCTGCCAACCCCTTTTCTATCGCATAAAAGTAAAATTGTATCATACTGTTTGCTCATTTAATATAGTAGATTAAAACGTGAAATTTAATTTTTATTGCTTTAAATCCACCTATTCTTCCTTTGAAAATCCCTTATACAGAAAAAATTAAACAGCTTCATTCTGCACATCATTTATTTAGAGAATTGATCTTCAAACTGTGTTCCACAACACCTTGCGGTTCCACGAGTCGCAATAAAAAAAAACTGGGGGGGGGACGACAAATGTGTATGCAAAATGGATTTACATTCTCATGAAATTCGTATAACCACAATTATCTAAAGATGATCTCATACACTAAAATTAAACATATTATTAATACATAACTTAATTTCGTTGTGAAAAACTTTTTAAACTTTTATTATAAATAATATATAAATCTAAAACTTTTTCTCTTTATTTAGTAGATTGTGAATATACTATTGTTTGGTATCCGAGTTCCACAAAGTAATTTTATACTAGTTAATACAATGTTTTGAAACCTTTTACATTTGTAGAAAAAAAAAACACACCTACGATGAAGAAGATGGAACAATTTATCGACATATCAATAGATTCAATGCTAAAATGTAAATTTAAGATAGAACTCCAAAATTTTAGGTTACCAATTCTTGCAAAACATGCAGAATTTTTCACACAGCTATGAACACTTTAATGCCATTCACAAAAATGTATTTAGTAAATGGAAAGTATTTCTCAACGCGAGTGGCTACAAAAACAAAATATAAAACGAATTAAACGCGGAATATAAAATGCTACTGCACATAATTTCCAAAGGCCGACAGTTTGTGTAAAAATTGTTAATACATATCTCAGTTACTAATATAATGCATGCGTAGGTGACATTTGGATCACAAATTAATATTATCAATGAATAAATAACATTAAAATTACATCATAAAATTTTTTAACAGAATACTTTTATAAAATTGTCTTTACATATAATATCAAAAATATGTTATCTATATAATTCAAATATTACTTTAAGATATAATCTTCTAAGTGTGGAATGAGATTCCCCGAAAACCAGTGCCGAATTACTCATTAGGCGGAGTAGGCGATTGCCTATGGGCCCCTCAAAAATATAGAAAACCAAATATTTAGCTATTTTTTGCTGCAAGAATTAGTTTTTATTACAGATTCTAATAAATAATTATTGTTTAGTTACATATTTTTTTCATTTGATGATAATTTGTTGTTTTATTTGTGCAACGATTGTGATT
Source organism: Trichonephila clavata (assembly GCA_019973975.1). NCBI lineage: Eukaryota > Metazoa > Arthropoda > Arachnida > Araneae > Nephilidae > Trichonephila > Trichonephila clavata. Next base: position 2,195 of record BMAO01016739.1, read on the forward strand.
CTCCCCCAGTCCTTAGCGAGCGTCCCCTTTCGCTGAGGGGAGAATTTTATTGAAAGGAGTATCCGAGAGAGAAATTTATGGCGTATCTTGGAAATCTTTAGACAAATATTTGCGCCAAAAATTTCGCAATAGCCGAAACCATCTAGAAGTCATGTAAGATAAATTTCGGAAAATGTCTTAAAGCACTCAATTGAGCTGAAATTTTATATACACACTTATTTTGGATGACAATACAGTAATTTAATCATAATTAATTAATATTATTGACTAAATTAATTTTTTAAAGAATTACAGATACAGCTGCGTTGGCTTCATTTTAGAGATTTGGGTCAAAACTTTGCAAGATTTTTTTCCCTCACGTTTCAAAGCATTCAGTTGAAATGAAATTTTATGCACACGATTGTTGTGATTCTGTCATACGTATATACATATTTATATTAATTGCAAAAATTAATTAAAATAATTTTTTTTTTTTATCAAAGTAGGAATTGTGATTTAAGTTTTTTTTTCTTTACATATTACTTTTTTATTTTATCAGTGATTATGTCATATTAAGTTTCTATTCAAGAAACGGATAGATATTTAATTTTTTTTTCTTTACTTAATATTTTAATGCAAAATGTGTTGGCGGAGGAGGCATTCTCATCATAATGCTAAAATACAAATAAACACCAATACTGTTGATAAATTAATTTTTTAAAAATATACTATTTTATTACTACGTAGATCCCAAATTTGTTGTTAGATAAAACAAAAGAAAAATAACTTGAAAATATGTAAAATTTATGCTTTTAATTGATTAATGCATTAAAAAACCGAGTAACACAATTTTTAAGTTTATAATTTAAAAAAAATAGTTGTTATAAACAACAATTCATTGAAATGCTTTTTTAAAATATTCGATCCATTATTTGTAAAAGTAATTGCATTGTTATATAATTACAATACATATTTATAATTTGTTACTTCTTATCAGACTATAATTCATACTAAAAGAGAAAATATAAAAAAATAAAACAACTCTCATATTTTTTCTATATATTTTATTTTAAAAATAAATGAATAAGAATAGAGTTGTGAGAAACTTATAGATTGATATCTTAATTGTCTTAGAATATTAACACGTTAATTTAAATTTACGTATTCTTACTTCTACTTATATAAACAAAAGTAATTAGTTAGTAGAAAGATAATTAAAAGAATATTACTAAAAGATCAATTTACCCGAGACAGAAAAGAAAGTATTTCGTCTGTTGTTAAAGACTTTCTATAATTTGTACTCTGTTTTGTAATTTCTGGACCCTCCCAATCCAACAGAATGAAAAAATGTGATTCTGAAAAAAAAATGTAAATTTTCCTTTCATCTTTCCGAAGGTTTGGACGTAAATTATGCAAAATACCAAATTCTGGCTTTCTTCATTGATCTTGTGGGTCCATTTCTTTAGTTTGTATCCTTGCATCCTACAAAACAAAACAGCATCCAGCTTTGACAGCAACTGATGGAAGAAAGGATGATTCTCGGATTGACTTGTTGGTTAATCAGATTCAAGGTAATTTGGATTGAATGCGACTGGCTGAGATTTGTTTGGGGTGAAGGGAGCCAAAAGAAATGTCTTCAGAGAAAGCAATGTTGCATATTTATAAATATGAGACTTTTCCTCCCATAAATATGAAAATATCCTTTATGTGACCAATTTCAGAAAACACATAAAAGCACATTTCACAAACAAACTTTTTTTTTTCTTGGTATGAATACAGAAATGTTTTTTTGAAGTAAAATTTCGAGAAAAACCCTTGTTGCACACTTCACAAACATACGGTTTTTCCTTTGTATGAGTCCGTAAATGGACTTTTAAGGAATTACTTTGAGAAAAACCCTTTTCCAAACTTTTCCTTTAGATGAATACGTAAATGTTTTCTTTAAAGTATCATTTCGAGAAAATCCCTTATGGCAGACATTTCACAAACCATAAGGCTTTTCATTTGTATGGGTCCGTAAATGTACTTTTAAATGACCCTTTTGAGAAAAACCCTTGTTGCACACTTCACAAACATTTGCTTTTTATTTATATGAGTCGATAAATGGGCTTTTAAAACATTACTTTTAGAAAAACCTTTATTGCAAATTTCACAAACATAAGACTTTTCCTTTGTATGAATACGTAAATGTTTCTTAAAGTATCATTTCGAGAAAATCCCTTATGGCACATTTCACAAACATAAGGCTTTTCATTTGTATGAGTTCGTAAATGTGCTTTTAAATGACCATTTCGAGAAAAATCCTTGTTGCACACTTCACAAACATGCGGCTTTTCATTTGTATGAGTTCGTAAATGTGCTTTTAACTGACCATTTCGAGAATAACCCTTGTTGCATACTTCACAAACATACGGCTTTTCTTTTGAATGAGTCCGTGAATGGACTTTTAAATAATTAATTAATGAGAAACCCTTGTTGCACATTCCACATACATAAGGCTTCTCCTTTGTATGAATATATAAATGGTCTTTTAAAACATTACTTTGAGAGAAACCCTTGTTGCAAATTTCACAAACATAAGGCTTTTCCTTTGTATGAGTCCGTAAATGTACCTTTAAATGATCATTTCGAGAAAAACCCTTGTTGCACACTTCACAAACATACGGCTTTTGAATTGCATGAGTCGATAAATGGGCTTTTAAACCATTACTTTCAGAAGAACCCTTGTTAAACACTTCACAAACATACGGCTTTTCTTTCGCATGAGTCCGTGAATGGACTTTTAAATAATTAAATATGGAGAAACCCTTGTTGCACATTCCACATACATAAGGCTTTTCCTTTGTATGAATATATAAATGGACTTTTAAAACATTACTTTGAGAGAAACCCTTGTTGCAAAATTTCACAAACATAAGGCTTTTCCTTTGTATGAGTCCGTAAATGTACCTTTAAATGATCTTTTCGAGAAAAACCCTTGTTGCACACTTCACAAACATACGGCTTTTGAATTGTATGAGTCGATAAATGGGCTTTTAAACCATTACTTTCAGAAAAACCCTTGTTGCAAATTTCACAAAACATAAGGCTTTTCCTTTGTATGAGTCCATAAATGGGCTTTTAAAACATTACTTTGAGAGAAACCCTTGTTGCAAATTTTACAAACATAAAGCTTTTTATATCTTGAACATCCAAATGATGTCTTGAGTTTCCTTGAGTGAAAAACCATTTTGCTAGTTTCAAATGTTAAAGTTTTTTTCACAGATATGAAAACAAGCATCTGTATTTAAAATCTGCAGTGAAGAAAATGGGTCTTGCACTCTTGTCCAGAATATGAATTTATATTAACATTTTTCTGTAAAAGAAAAAAAAATGTATTCAATATAATGTAGTACATGTATAAGCAGAGTTTTATTCTTCATTATAATTTATGAAGAAAAAAAAATTCAGCTGTGGTTAAAAGAATTAGTTAAATTTTTTTTGTCAGATATCTGAAGAAATTAGCAGGCTTTTAAATAGCATTTTTATTAAATCAATCAAAATCTAAAATATATGTTAAATATTAGTAACTAAAAACATGTTCATGTAATACTTTATAGAGACAATCAGGTTAACATAAGCAAAATACAGCAAACTGAAGGAATATCATGATAAAAAAAAAACAATACCTTCTTGGAGGGGGACTATATAAGCTTGTCCTACGTTATGGTACAGAACCTGATATGCGTTATTGGCTTGAATTATTATTGAGATGAAGAGAAACAATAAAGGTTTTATCGATTGTCATCATAATTTGTAACAATATATTAGTTAATCATAAGAAAAGATTTTTGAAATTGCAGAAATATTTTGAGAGAGAGAGAAAAAAGATATTATTCAAATTCTTTTTTTTTATAAAACTTCAAATTAAGAATAAATATATTTTCTATAATTTATTTGATTTAAAAAATTTTTTTTTATGAAAAGGATAATTTATACAAAAATTAAGACTATTCTGAAACAAGGTAACCTAAAGGATATATTATATATATAAATATTCAAAATTTTTCTACAAGAGAGAGATGAATTAACATACTTAAAAGAATTGCAAATGCAAGATAACCAGACAACAGAATTTAAAAAGAGATATGAAAAAATTGAAATAACAGAGTAAAATATAAAAGAATGGATGCTACAGTATTATCAACATTGCTGACTTAGGACAGCTAGTATACAAAAAACTTCCTCTTAAAAAAAAATTTCTTTATAAAAGTGGGGTTGAACATGTTTTTTGGCCAGCCACCTTCCCTCTTTCTGTTAATAATACCGAGCAAAAACCAATTGGAAATAATGGATAGGAAATCTAAATCCAATATGAGAAAAAAGTAACTGACCTAAAGATTGCATACAGAAATGCAGAGCCCGCGCTAAATTTGAGTACAATAAACAAGTTATTGCCAGATTCTGGACCCAAATACAAATTCAAAACAAAGCAATGGCTGAAAAATAGCACTTAGCAAAAGTATGAAAAGAATAGAAATAATAAAATAAGAATTGTAAGCATACTACCATTATCTTAGAGACTCAAAGATAATATGATTTAAAAGATATAATAAATTTAAAAAAAGTAATTTTATCTAAAACTAGAAATCGGGGGTATTTAAAACTATATAGGAAGAATAATAAATCTATAATATTAACTTGATAAAACTATGGAAATTTAATCCTTACTATTTAGAATTTCTTTATTCAAATATCTATTAATAAAATTAATTGGGTATTTTTGAATTAAACAGTATTTAGTAAAATGTTTATAGTTTTTTATTTTTTCTGATTTATTTGAAACTAGAAATTTATTGCTTAGTGTGTAAATAATAAAAATATTTCTGAATACAGAAACATGCATATTACTCTCCCAATGTGGTACTTTTATAATATTGAAATTTTAGTCTTCTCGTTTATCATAAATATTAGTAACTATTTTATCTTTTAATTTAATTTCTATATCAAGAAAATTTGTTTCATAATTATTACTATTTGTCTGTATTAAATTAAGATATTGTGGATAAAAACTAATATTAGGTTTAAAGTTGTGTTGCTTGCCAAAAATGATTATATCATCTATATAACGAAAAAAGTGTTGTCCCTTTCGAACAAGTTTTACTTAGCAAAAATACCTTTTCTATATCGGTCTTGGTAATGGAGCTTAAAACAAATTTAGTAAAAATTTTTTTTTATTTTGATGGGGATATGTTTTTCTTTTAAATGTGGAAGTATTTCTGACCATTTTCTATTCAAATTTAATTTTTTATCTTTCTGTTTCTTTAGTGTTAAACGGAAGATTCTTCGATAACTACACCTTTCACGCAATTCAGTCATTACAAATTCTATTGTGAGAAAAATTTCTCCCCAATAAATTTTGTCTTTCAAAACAGTACACTTAAAACAATTTTCTTCAGTAAAGCTAACCGACAATTCTGCTATGTATTCATACCAAATTTTAAGAAAAAAATTATCATTTGGAAATGTATTCCGTATTAATTTTTTTGAGTATAGAAAAATAATGCCTATTGTGGAGAAGACAAGAGTATGAGATGTTATGTATGGTTTTGAAAGAATGTTTTCGCACATGTAGAGTTTTTATGAAAATTTAACTATCACCGAAACTGATCATATGATTGTAAATGGTTTAACCTTCAGATTTATAAATCACTGTTTTACTACATAATTTACAGTCCCTTATGCGAATATAATCACTGTTTTCTTAACCCTTTATCTACCGCATTATGATTTACTGCAGTTTTTTTCATTTAATATTTTTTTTAATAACTATATTGAAAAAATTAAGAAATATACATAAAAAAATACTCTGCGAAATTCAATCCGTTAGAGTTAATTAATTAAAAATAATCAACTGTAAAATTAATTATATACAGTTTACTTAAAATAAATAGTCAAATCGTTTTCTAAAGTCTTCATTAACATACAAAAAAAACAATAAGACACCTTTTGACATTAACTACTTTGTCGGAATAAAAATGACAATCTTCGCAATCCGATCAAAATGTCAGCTGAAAACGCAATTGCTGTTTATAAAACTATATTCGCTTTCCCTGCTAAATACTCCTCATAGAACCCGTGTTGTCACATATATTAGAAGAAAGATTTTTAAAAATATTCCTGTTTAGTGTCATCAAAGTATTCGTAAAAATGGTTATTCTGTGTAATTTTGAAGTGAGTGGTATTTTATAAGAACCGTCGGTAGATAATGGGTTAAGCAATTTCATATAATAACTAAGATAAAGTACTCTAGTTCTTGTAAAAATTAAAATATCTCTGTTCCTGAAGGTAGTTTCAAAAATGAATAACATAGCAACACATCAGAATTGAAAATTGTTCATAAACTTTTGGTACAGAATGGGCCCCGTTTATGTTATTTTTTAAAATTTTTTCCCATTTTAGTTATAATAGTTTCTTTTTCTCTCTTAATTTTAGCATATTTTTTTAAAAATGTACTAAAAAATCATTTTTTTTTCTAATGGAGCAGCACACACACATTGGTATTTTAACCTTTGCAGACCTAGTACATTCCCCAGGTGTAAAATTATTGACTTAGTGTGAATAGAGACTTCATTCAAAGAGAGACGTTCAGAAACACAACATTTAATGACGGGAGACAAGACGAGAAATGAATCATACAGGCACATTACATAAAACAGTGCAACAATTTACACAGCGCCATCTGTTGGCATTCACACAAAACTAATACACACATATCAAACTACACAATATTTAACACCAGGAGCTGGTATCATTTTTTAGTGCGGCACCGTATAGAGGCGATATCAATTACCGCAAGTGATTTTGAAGCCCAGTTTACTCCCCTAGAGGGAGGCACCTGAGCTCTTGATGATGCGAAAATGTACAAGGATTTAATTTTGCCAAGAAATCTAAAAACCACAAAAAAATATCCGAATATCCATAAATTATAAAAAAAAAAGTTGTCGCATGTAGTCGGATACCTTAATAAAGTACATTTCATAATTTTTGTTTCCTAGAAGTTTGTAATTTCGTCCAGCAGTTTGAAGAATCGTTTTAAAACTTTATGATTAGAAAGCCAATGAACTTCCGCAGATCGATGTATTCACTTTCTTTATCTTCCAGAAATGAAGCAAATTGACGATCATTAAGTCTATATTATCAAATATAATTTACAATTTTGGTGACTATTTTCAAAAGGCATGTCCTTTATTAAAAACTTTGGAGCACAGTACCTGCTAATAAATAATACAATGAAACTATTCAAAATTATTATTACCATGCTGTTTGCCTGTTTCTTTTTTAATCCGTGCGACAATTCCTTAAGTAATACCGGTCACTGTAGGCGCACCATCATACAAGACAAACCAACTATATATATATACATATATATTCCAATGATAACTTATATTTCTTCAAAACATTTATAAATACATTCAAAATACCTGCCCTAATGGTTGTATTATGAATATAACTTATTTCTAAAAGTTCTTCACTTATATTTCAATGAACATTGCATCTGCGAGTAATAAGAATTAGCTGAGTGAAATTTCAAATATCTGAGCTTTCATTAATTTTGCAATCAAGTAGGCTCGAAATGTTAATGTTGTTGAATTAAGCAGATTTCTTAAATTCTCAGTTCTTTCATCAACTCTACTAGCTACAATATTTCGACTTAAACTTATACTTTTAATTTGATTTATTTGTGCTGTACATAATATTTCCGTTGTTTTAAATTAACATTCACTTACGAATTCCTTTTCAGTAAATGATTTCGATCTGCTTGCGTGATTAAATGTGATAGTATATTTTTACAGCAACTGTATAGTCTGCAACAAATTTAAACTTTATTGTTCTTGAAGAATTGATCTCTCAATTCGGACTTATCTTCATGAAATTTTGCAAAGTACTGGTCATAGTTTGCTGCCTGATTTGTGCCTTTTAAGATTATATTCCATAGCAAAAGGAATGAAGTTTTAGATATCAAGCATATTTTATTCTTGTTTTGGACGCAAAAAATATTGCATTTTCAATTTTCCATAAAATAACGGCGTTTCTCTTGAATTTATCTTTCTTTACTCATTGTTGAAATTTTATATTACATTTTTAAAAACTTTTTAGTTTAATATGAATAAAAATCAAAATCCTCTTTTATTTGCAAACTGTTATGGACTCATTACACCATCCATTGTCAACCCCCCCCCCTTTTGTGTAATTTGTTTTTTCTGTGTGTTGCTGTTTGTTCGAGAATGAATAAAGAAGTCGCTATGCGTTGGTAAAAATTCGTTAAACTTTATTTCGCTTTCAAAAATACTTCGTAAGCTATCGACGCCTGTGCAAAACTTGTACATAAAAAACGGTCCACCGAGGTGGAATTTATTAAACCGCCAGAACCTATAGACTTGTGGATTTAGAAGAAATCTGAGAAATCTTTTAGTTGTTTTCATTGCTTTGAATGCGTAATGGAGAAAGGCTGCAAAAATCTAGAAAGGAAGTTCTCAGACATTGAAAAACAGTTGCCTGGATTATTTGTGCTTGTGGACACTTTCGCTGAAGACGACAAAGAAGTATTGCCGTTTAAATTAAGTTAGTTTGAAAGACTTAATATAAAATATGAATCTATGAATGAAGAAATTTTCATGTCTCTAACAGATAGTTATTTCGATGGAAAAAGTACCACCTGCAATGAGCATATTGAGAAACTCGAGGTAAGACTTAAATCTTTGAATTTAAAATATAATAAAAATAGTAATGAAACGGGTTTAAATGCTGTGTCTAATGTTAAAAAACCGTGCCCTAGATTACCAGAATTATCGCTTCCACAGTTTAATGGTGATTTTGAAACATGATTTATTTTTAAAGAGCAATTCAAAGAAATAATTGAAAATTGTGGCTTAAATGATCAACAAAAATTGCAGTACTCACAATCGTGTTTAATGGAGATTGCAAAAGATGTCCAGAATGTGGATGACGCATACGATTCGTTGTTTCTGGCTCTACAGCAGAGGTTTGAGAAAAAAAAATTAATTATAAGCAAACACATAAATGCTTTGTTGATGTTGAAATATGAAAAATTTAAAGCTGATTCAAATGTTGATTTAAGAAATTTGGTTGACACTTGTACTAAACATTTGAGAGCATTAAAGTTGCTAAAATTTGAGCATAATACATTCTCAGAATTGTTGTTGACACAATTAGTTATGCAAGTTTTGGATACAAAGACAAAGGACTTTTTGGAATGACCTTGGAGAGCACAGACATTTCTAAGTGGTATGATTTTTTGCATAAGCGTTGTTTATTTTTAGAAAACCTGCTACCCGCAGGGAGAAAAGGTAAAAAAAATTTAGACTCTCCTTGTCACAAAAATTTAATGTTGCATACAGATGCAAATGTTGACAAAAATGTAAGCTTTGTTCCTTGAACCATGACCTGTATAACTGTGATAAATTTAAAAATATGCCTGTTAAAGAGAGGTATGATACTGTTAAATCTCTGAATTTATGTCTAAAATACTTGAAACCAAACCATAGTATGACAATGTAAATCTAAGCATATTTGTTTTTGCAAAAAGAACCACAAGCAGTTGCTATATTTTGTTAAGGCAAGCTATTCTGTCTCATTTTTGATTGCAAAAAAATGATAACATTTTCGAATTTGTGAAATAATGTTTGGAAGCTGTTGTAAAAAATGCTATTTTCGAACTTAAGACTATCTAGACAAACAGTTTGCGTCGTAATAATGACATTTCAAATGAAGTTATCGTAAAAAGTGAGCGATCGAATTCAAGATTACAAATATTTTCTCTTAGCATTTCAAGAAAATACAGACATTTCAGATGCAGCTCAACTTGTAGTATTGAGTCGTGAAGTAAATAAATCATTTCAAGTAACAGAAAAAATGCTAAATTTGAGAAGTTTGAAAGACGCTGTTGAAAACTGTTTATGCAAAAACAACTTGTGTTTGGAAATTCTTTTTGGAATATCAACTGATGAGGCACCTGAAATGATTGATAAAGTCAAAGGGGCTGTGAAATTACTGATCGATAAAATAGAATCCAAAAACAAAACTAATAACTGCTGCCCAAGAGATTATTTAAATACAATCCACTGTTTTTGAATAATCAACAAAATCTATGTGCCCAAGCATTACATATGAATCATGTTATGGAAGTAGTCATAAAAACAGTGAATAATATTCGATCCATGTACTTTCGCATCGACAATTTCAGGAGTTCCTAAAAGAATTAGACTGTGAATATGTTGACGTTGTATACCTCAAACGGGTCAAACAGTTGATTCTTGTGGAAGATGTTTACAGCTATTTTAGGAGTTACGACAAGAAATTGACTTGTTTATGAATGACAAGCAAATACCAGCAACAGAATTAAAAAAATAAAAATGGTTATAGGATATTTTGTAATAAAAAAAAGTAATTGAATACATCATTACACTAAAAAAAATTAATAATCGATGGAGAAAGATATTATTTTTTGAATCACCATTGAAAAAATAATTATGTTTAACACTTTCTTTTGATGAAAGGGAAAAAAAAATTCAAAATTTATTAGTTACATCAAATAAGCAAAAGAAATATGCAAACTAACAGATCTTTGGCAACGTTTCACTAATTTAGACAAAAACAAAAAGTTATTTAATATATATCCATCTCCCTTTGATGTCGAGTTGGCCCCAGAATATCTTCTCCCAATGGAACTGATTTACACAGCAATAATGAATTAAAACACATTTTTGAAACATCAGAATCCAAAGTAGATCTTTATAACACTTACGTCACAAAAGAAAAAATTTCCAATTTCAAAGATCTGGCACGAAAATTTACGCGCTTTTGGATAACTTACACTAGCAACTAGTCCCCCCCCCCTCCGAAAATGAAAATTATCTTATGTAAATCGCGCTCAGACTAACCGTATGAAAATCTGCAACATCGATTACGATGTGCAAATACATGCAATGAGATAGGTCTACAAAAACTAAGAAAAGGTTTTAGGAGAAACAAATATCTCTTTAATTAAATAAATTAAACATTATTTCCTCATTGCATTATTATTAATTTATCCATATTTATATACATGAAACAGAATGAGAGGAATAATAATAATCCATTCTGTTTTAGATTTCCTCCCCAATAAATGTTTGTAATGGGTCCCAATCTAATATGAAGATATATATTTTTATATACAGTTCGCGGATTATAATATTTTTACGATGTTCTAAAAGAATACAACACTAATGTATTAAAAAAAATAAAACTTCTCAACTTTCGTGTAAGAAACTGCTAAAGTATGTTATAATTCTTTTACTTCACGTCCATTTAGCATTTCACCTATGTCGAGTCAATTGACTCAAAATAATAACATTCCTTCAACTATTATTTGCGAATGTAAAAATTAATTTTAAAGTGAAGCCTTTGTGCGAAAATTTACTGATAGTTTTAACAATTATAAGGCTTAAAGAAAACCTTAGGAGAAAATAGTTAAAATTGAATTTTGAAAAATAAACTGTTAAATATATATAAAGCTTCAAATTTTTGGTAGGCATGAATGTGCGCAAATATATCTTTAAGTAACATATTTCAGAGAAAGCATTTTCAAAAACTGCACATATATAAAGATTTTCCTTAGTATGTGTGTGGATAAGGAAATGTTATTTATATTACACAACTTCGATAGAACAGGATGTTCTGGATATTTCACACAATTGACATCTTTCTTTGATGTGAATGCACAAATGCCATCAAAATTTATCAATGCTATAAAAAGGGAGGCAGCATATTTAAAACACATTATATCCGTAAGAGAAATGATTTTTTGACATTGATTTTATATATCTAAATGTACATTTGAAGAACCAATTTGACAAAAATTCTTTTAAAATATTTCACAAGTATGAGCTTTTTCTTTGGTATGAACACGTAAATGTTTATTTAAATTATGAATTAGGGAGAAAGTCTTGTTGCATATTTCGCAAATATGAGGTTTTCCTGGATATGAATACGCAAATGTCTTTTTTAATCAGAGCTTTAGATGAAAGCCTTGTTGCATATTTCACAAACATAAGGCTTTTCCTTAGTATGAATACGTAAATGTCTTATTAAACTATCACTTTCACTGAAAGCCTTGTTGCATATTACACAAACATGAGTTGTTTCCTTGGTATGAATACGTAAATGTGTATTTAAATTGCCACTGTAACAGAAAGCCTTGTTGCATATTTCACAAACATGAGGCTTTTCCTCCGCATGCATACATAAATCTCAATTTAATTTGCCTCTTCGAGAGAAAGCCTTATTGCATATTTCACAAACATAAGGCTTTTCATTGGTATGGATACGCAAATGTCTCCTTAAGAAACCCCATTCAGCGAAATCTATGTTGCATATTTCACAAATATAAGGCTTTTCCTTGGTATGAACACTTAAATGGAACACGTTAAGGAACCACTTTCAGAGAAAGCTTTCTGACATATTTCACAAACATGATGCTTTTCCTTGGTATGGATAAGTAAATGTCTTTTCAAATCACTACTTTGACTGAAAGTCTTGTTTCATATTTCACAAACATGAGGCTTTTCCTTGGTATGAATAAGTAAATGAATTTTTAGTTTATCGCTTCGAGAGAAAGCCTTATTACATATTTCACAAACATGAGGCTTTTCATTGGTATGAATACGCAAATGTTTCTTTAAATTACCACTTAGTGAGAAAGCTTTATTGCATATTTCACAAACATAGGGCTTTTCCTTGGTATGAATACGCAAATGTTTCCTAAGGGAGCCACTTTCAGAGAAAACCTTATTACATATTTTGCAAGCATGAGGCTTTTCCTTCGTATGAATACGTAAATGTTTCTTTAAGGAACCACTGTCAGAGAAAGCCTTATTACATATTTTGCAAACATGAGGCTTTTCCTTCGTATGAATACGTAAATGTTTCTTTAAGGAACACCTTTCAGAGAAAGCCTTATTACATATTTCGCAAACATGAGGCTTTTCATTAGTATGAATACGTAAATGTATTTTTAAATTATCACTACGAGAGAATGCCTTCTTGCATATTTCACAAACATGAGGCTTTTCCTTGGTATGAATACGCAGATGTACATTTAAGGGAGCATTATTAGTGAAACCCTTGTTGCACAGTTCACAAACATAAGGCTTTTCTTCGGTATGAATACGCAAATGACTTTTTAAATGATCGTTTCGTGAGAAAGCCTTGTTGCATATTTCACAAACATAAGGCTTTTCCCGAGTATGAATACGTAAATGTGAATTTAAATTGCCAATTTGGGAGAAAGCCTTGTAGCATATTTCACAAACATGAAGCTTTTCCTTGGTATGAACACGTAAATGCTTCTTTAAGGAACCAATTTGACTGAAAGCCTTGTAGCATATTTCACAAACATGAGGCTTTTCCTTGGAATGAATACGCAAATGTAAGCATGAATGTCCACTGTGATTGAAATCCTGTTTGCATATTTGACAAAAATCAGGCTTTTCGTTGGGCAGATTACCCAAGTGATGTTTTAAGAGATCATTTTGAGAGGTAGCCATCTTGTTTGTTTATAAAATTAGAAATCTTTGGTGAGATCACGAAAATCTTTATTTTATTTTAAGTAACATGAAGATGGTGCATCCTTTTTGTGGACAGCGGTTTACAATTATATAATGAGAATAAATATCTCTTTTGAATTCAATATTGAAATTGAAAATCTAGTCGTACTTCAAATTAATGCACAAAATGAAATTCAGTTGAATATAGAATTTTTAAATTAAATACACACACAGTATCATATTACTATTTTCAATTCAATTTGCTGAAATTATTCAAAAATGTATTCAAAGATTGTTAAATTGCAGGTACATGAAAATTTTTAGCCAAAATTACATTCCCTACTGCAATTTAGACAAAATATAAAAGGTTTGTCACAATACCTGCATTATATACTTCCTTAGTGCAAAATTCCGAAAAGACACGTACCAACTTATTTTCCATAAAACAATACGCTTGTAGTGAAAGGTAAATAGCACACTGTCTTTTTATAATTGGTGAATGAATTGTTTGAAGTTACAATCCTTTAAAAAATAATACTTTTGGTGATGAGCCACATAGTTTCAAACAAATAATTTTAGCATGTAGTCGAAGACTTTTGAAACCGCACAGAAATCTTTTCTTTAATTAGATATTTTAAGAACTTATAAGGTTTTAAATTCAAAACACTTTCTCCAAAATTCATATGACTTAACTGCTTTCCATTAGAAAATTTATATAAAACTGTTTGGGAGTCAGCATCATTAAAACAAAAATATATTGAGAAGTTTTTTGGAGTATGTTTTCAATAATTTCTTTCTATAGTTAATAATGTACTATTTTATTTGAGCGAGAAAGTAGCAGTTTGAAATCTAAATCCCTAAGGATCTTTTTTAATTTCCACTTACGAACCTTCGACGTTAAACATGGAAAACTTTACAAAAACATTCCGTATTTACGTAGTTCATCTTCTTTTCTCTTAAAAATTTGATAATTTTTCTTACATGCATTTTTGGATATTTTCTAAGCCTCTGATTTTCTTCCTTGTAATGGTTTGATTCTGGAATTCCACACTTGTCTAAATTCTCCTATTCCTCTGAAAATAAAAATAGCTATCAATATCAATACTAAAATTATGGAAAAACATAGTTCAACTAGAATATATAGTTGAACGAAATAACTAAACATCAGTTTCCAATTTTCATAGACTTCAGAGAAACAATACCTCTTTCAACATTTTTTGCTGTACTATACTATACCATTCAAAACATCCATTAACAGTTTGAGACTTCTTATGCAAATACTCACTTAAATTTTCATCAATTTTCAGTTTATCATGCTACATTTGAGAGACTCAAATAATTCCCATTCACAGGATTATTTCATTTGCCCTGTCCCTTTCCAAAAAAAAACAATCAACTCCTGTTTTCTAAACTGCATTTCGCTTTACCTAAACTTCACAGGATTGGGTAATATAGAAAATGTACCAATTTGCCTGAAAAACAGTCCTATCTTGTTTTGAAATTCAAAATAAAGCAGATGCAAAAGCAATTTGTAAAAAGTGTCATACATTATAAAAACTGTAATTTTAAAGGTATATTTCCAAGTTATGATTACATGCTAAGACAAGGTTTGTTTTTAAAGTGACAAAATAATTAATGTTTTTATTAAAGACAAAACAGTCAAAACAAGAGATAAAATTCACATTTGGATGCAAATCTGTTTTGAGGTAACTTTCCAGGCGATCTTGCTATGCTTCTATGCCCATTATAAACAATTCGCTTGGCGACTTTGCCTTTGTTCAAAATTACAATTCTGATCTCGCATGCTAGGTTCTTCGTTTTTGTTTCACATAGTAAACATGGCTGAAAAAGGAATTTCACTGACTACGCTGTATATCCCAGCAATGCCAGCAAAATCAATTAGAAGTTCAGTAAAATATATTGAATTTTTACTATCAACTCGAAGAAGAAAACCCTCAAGAATGTATCAATAAATTCGCTGTAAAAAAGTTTCTCACAATTCTAAAGGTTCAACTAAAGTTCAGTTTCTAAAAATTCAATTTTTCCTTTGAAAAAAAACAAAAGGGAGCACATGTTATTCTCACATAAATAAAAAAAAAGGCAGTGCTTCTTGAAAATTATTATTGATAATATGAAAAGGAAATGACACGAACATTGTTAGACATATATGTGGAAAAATTTGAATTTGTTTAAAATGAACTGATAAAAATTCAATTCTCCTTTAAAAAAAATCCAACTTCAAATGGATTTTTCTGAAATAAATATAAGGCTAAATTTTAGAATAAAAAATAATTATATTAAAAAATTATACTTTTATATTTAATTTATGCTTATTTTACTTAATATATGTAATTTCCATTTTACATTCATTGCCAAGAAAAAAATTTTTAATTAAAAAGGGTAAAACTTAAGGTTTTTACTATGTGATAAATTTTAAAAATATATCGAAGCACTTTTTTCATGTAATCTATGAGTTTAATGAATTAAAATTAATTTTGATATCAATAAATTATTCTTATGAATCCCAAATAATCCATAATTCCTGCTACAGTACATCTTAAGATAGTATACATGAGCAGTATTTACATGTGTAATAATATAAATAATTACAGTGAAATACCTTTAATGTGAAAGCGTTTAAGAGGAAATATTGGTTAACATGAAATAATACAACAATCCCGACAAACATATGTATTTTCATGCATTTTTTTTCTCTTAACACGAAAAAATTTCTCTTGTGGAATGAACAAATACGGAAAAGACTAGCCATGCAGGTGAGATTTAAGAGGGGTGTGAAATGAAGGAGAGGAAGTTTCATGTTTCTAGAAAGGAAGCGAACTTGGCTTTGAAATGTTCGCAGAATAGCCTGTGACAGGAGCCAATTTTGCCTATCAAAGTTGTTTTCATCCTCCACCCTTACACATACACAAATCTTATCTCTTCAGTAGTGTAACGTAACCCAGTGGCGGATTAAGCGGGTGTCGGACCTGGCGGCCGCCAGGGGCCCCCAGCTCTGATAGGGGCCCAAAGCTTGATGAGTGCAAAGGCCAGCGACAAACCAACCACGCCACCTTGGAACAAAAAAAATGAAAAGAAAACAAAGATACAATGAAACCCCGCTAGAAATTTAACAACATGCAAGAAAAATCCTAATGTAGAAAACTTGAAAATATTTTTAACAATACCGATACCGAATACATCAGGTGAATGATCTTTTTTAGTTTTAAAAGTGTTGAAAATAATTTAAGAAGTACTATGGAAGAAAAGACAAACTGAACAACATGGCCTATTATATACAGAATAAAAATTTTTGATACGGTAAAAATAATTGATGAATTTGCCAAAGAGAAATCAAACTGGTTTGCAAAACTGCAAGCTCTTAAGAGTAAGGTTTTAAATATTTTTTAAGATTTTTCTTTAGATGATGAGTTTTATTATAGCAATACATTTTATTTTGAGAATTTAAAGTAAGCGACTCTTTTCACTATTTTAATTTTTCGACTCTTAAGCCCATGGGCCCCAAACCTTTTACCGCCAGGGGCCTCCAGCTACCTTAATCCGCCTCTGCGTACACCCCAGGATTCTAGGCGACCCAAAACTTAAGACTTTGTGGGGAGGCAGGCCTTAATATTTTCCATTACGCCATTGTATTTCCCATCAGTTAGTTGGCCTTGGAATTCGGCGACGAGAGCATCACAGTGCAAGTAAAAATCAGTAAATTTAGCTCGCGTTTTGTTTCTCCTTTTTTTCCTATTTTAGAAGAACTTTTTTACGGGCATAGCAGTTTGTTTTATGGCAAAACAAACTGCTATTTCGCTTAAAATGAAGAAGGAGCTTCTAAAGGGTGTTGATCAAAAACTAAAGACGAAAACAGAAATCTGTAAAGATATTAATATAGTTAATCATACAACACAACAAATATTTTAAAAAAAGAGACTAAATTACGGAAATGTTTGAATATATTTATATACACAAAATGTACTCTAAATAAACTTAATTTCATTGAGTATATGGGTTTTTTTTTAATATTTGCAATATCTTTTAACAAGAAATTCTTTTTAACACGAACATTTCAACTTTACTCTTCTAAGAAGAATTTACCCTACAAGTGGAAATCTAGAAGTTGACATGACAGCTTAAATGGCATTTGCTTGATGATTGAGGAAATTGATTTTGGATATGTCTTTTTGAATAAAGTAAAAAGCCAAAGTAAAATAATTTCTACAGAATCTTCAACAGAAATGCATCAAAGATGACATAATTTTCTGAAACCTTCATGTAAGTAACTTTTAAACCGAATCCCATCAAATTATGCAACTTTAAAGAAGAAAAATAATTTTACCCCGGATATTTTT
>BMAO01016740.1:0-11426 GCA_019973975.1 Trichonephila clavata
ATATATATAGGCCAGAAGTTTGCATAGACTACTGTGGCTATATACTTTCACTATATTGACTAGTTATCTTAGGTTTATACTATTATGTGTATATTATGAATTAATATTATATATATTATATATATATAATTTATAAATATACACATAATAGTTATAAACCTATATATATATAGGGGGAGAGAGTGAACTAATTGTAGGAATTGAAAAAACATAGTGAATGAAATGAACAATAATGAAATATGAGAAATTAAAACACTAAGAAGTAATATTGAGCATTCAGCAACAGAGAGGGTAATATATATATTCTGGTTAGTAAAAATCATATTCATACATTTTTGTAGGTACAAGCGATGGCGTAAAGTAAATTAAAAATATAATAACAAGTGAATTATAATTATAATTAGCCCCTTTTCCAAATTTGAAGCGAATTTTAATTGGAACTAATATTTCACAACGCATTAAAAATTTATTGAATAGAATTATAAAGTACGTGGCTCATTTTTTTTTTATTTTAACATTTATAAACCCCGTGCACCACCGAACGTATTACACGGGGTAAACAACACAGACAGAAGAAAGGATTACAACACACATCCATGCCTTCTCCGGGATTCGAACCCAGTCCCTGCGGCACCGCAGTCAGCTTCACTGACCACTATACCGGATGGCGGCACGTGGCTCATTTGATCAGCTTTTTTTGTTTGATTTGATTACCGCAACAAAATTGTATTTAAGCAACAAAATCGTAGCTCATTTAAACTAAATCTAATTGTAAGTTGAGCTCAATATGATCATGCATATTTACTAAAGAATCCAATAAGTAATTTAAACTCTAATGATAAAAATTTAAAAGCAGTTAAAATGAGAGTTTTATCTAACTTCAAACAATTATTTTTCAATAAAACCACACTATGACGTTTTATGTGAAAATACTGCCTTCGTAATAAAATTAGTCTATTTAGAGAGAAAAACTTGGAAAAATTCGGCAGCTCTTTCTATTTTGTTGTTATGCCTTTTAAGGCTAGATTCCTTATTTTTGAAGATTATAATTCCTCCGAAATCATGACAAAATTCCAATAAATTATACACACAGATTGGCATCATTCCACTTACTTAAACCGTCATCTCATTAAGTTCCCTGATTCATCCGATTATCTATCTAAGAAGATACAAAATTTTCTTTTTTTTTTTTCTTCTTTATTTAAATTGATTTTTGAAAAAAATAGAAATAATTCTTATTTATTGTTTTTGTTCGTGAATTTTTATTCACTTTTCTTTACTTAATTTCTTTTATTTTTTTTTATTTGATTAGCGAGGATTGGTAGTGCTAACCCACATAGATAGAAAAAAAACGCTCAGTAATAAATCACATCAACATAGATTACGAGTCAATGACGAGACTCTAAGCAGGAACGTTTAAACCTACATAGATAAAAACATAATTGATAACATTTTAAGTAACATTATTTTTAGAGTTATTCAATTTAAATTTTCGGTTGTTCATAAATGATTCACGAATATTGATATAATTGTCATATTTCACCTACTAATATGATTTTGATATCCAAAGGTTTGCAAGAAATTCTCCTTATTGGAAACATCACAAAAATTAATTATTTGACTAACTATTCGAAATCACGATTTTGAAAATGGGCTTAATTCATGTGACGTCATAGTCACATGATAATGATAACCATGTGTTTTCAGCCAATCAGTTCAAAAACTCATGTGACGTCATAGTCACACGATAAAAGCAATCATGTGTTTTCAGCGAATCAGTTCACGCGTTAGTTGTTGCCAACTTGTGCTCTTTGTTGAAACTTTCTTTAAAAAAGTACATTAACAATAACGCACACAGATGAACAAAAAACAATATTTTGTTTTAATTTTAAAATATTTCTGAAGATTTTTTTAATAATTTTTAACATTTTATGAAGTTTGAAATTTATCTAAGTTTTACAAATAAAACAATTAGTCTGTTATGAATTCAATGGAGATTACGTGTTTGTCTTTATCACGTGACGTCATGAATTGAGCCATTGGATAAATGAAAAACTTTTTGATATTTAGTGTCAGTTGAATTAGAATATATATAAAATTGTTTTATTACAAGAAGCGATTATCTAAATGCAATTTTTTGGCAAAAGTGAAGAAAGATTGAAATGTTTTCAAAACATTCTCCTTTCACATTAAAAATGCTTCTATAATAGTAGTATTTTGCCTATATATAAATAGAACTTCAACACTGCTTCTGAAATATATAATTTAGAAATGGATTTACAAATTCATATTTTACTAGCAGATGAATTGAAAAATTAAACAATTCAGAATGAAGGATAAAGAATGTTTTTAATGAGTTAATTTTACTCGAATTGAATATTAAACTGAAAAAGCTTTTTGCATATATAGCTGAGCAAAAAAATAATATATATATAGATATATATATATTTGTTAAATTTTAAGTCTGAAGGTCTAATAGCTGACAAAAAGATTTTTTTAATATTTATAACGCCCGTAACTGTCTTGTGGGTCGATTTTTGAAAACACCTTCCAAAGCAAATCTTTGCTTAGTTTTGTGTAAAGAATGCTTTAAATAGTGTAAATAATTTATATCTGGATGGTAATATATATGTTGATATTACTTTTTATTGTATTTATTTTATTTTAAAATTATAATATTCTTAAGCAACACTTCTTTACATTATGATGGCGATTCAATGGAAACATAGAGAAATGTTGGTGATGGAGTCAAGTTGCATAATTTTTAGCGACTTATTGAACTTGGCAACTGATTGAATTGCGCAGAAATTGCTTTGCTGTAGCGCCACCTGGTGGGGAGCTGCAACAAAGAGGTTAGCCCAAAAACCTTCTCCTCAAAAAAATACATATACATGCCAATTTTCATAGTGATCAGTTGAACTGTGTTGGAGTGAAGCGAGGTCATTTTACAAACATCCATTTTTATATAGTAAGTAGATTATATAGGAGTAGATAAATTTTAACAAAAAACGCTCGTGATTACTTCAGTTGATCGTAACTCATAAAGTATTCCAAATTTTTAGTTCAAAAAGGGTATAGAGGTCATCTATGTATAGGCAATAATAGAAGCATTTTTTATGGAAGGAGAATGGTTTAAAAACATGTCATTCTTCCTCCGGTTTTTTTTTTTTTGCCAAAAAATGGCATTTAATACTTTTTCTTGTAATAACTTTCGTAAAACAATTTTATACATATATTCTAATTCAACTGACACTAAATATCAAAAATTATTCGTTTTCATGTGTCTTTTCACAATCATAGTTCCAAACATAATTAGTCACCTTGATGGGAATAAAAGCATTTGCTTATGAATAAATTTTCTTCTCTAAAAATTACAAACAGCATTTTTTTTGTTCAATATTTTAGCGAAAAACATTTCGAAAGTTTTTCGGATTGTAAAGTTTGATTTATTAGAATTTCTCCCATTTCTTTCTTCGTTTTAATACTCGTTTTTGGATTTGTATCAATGAATACTAAAAGAAGATTGACGCTAAGTGAATTGCGACAGATCAAAAGCAACCGAATCGAACACTTTTGTCTGTCTTTCCCGCCTTTTTGAATGAGTTACTGGAGTTGATGCTCACATGGAAGGTGTGGCTAATGAGTTTGATCTTTCATCCGAATTCGAAATCTCTCAGACAATCACCCTTGCGTATCGAGTTGAATCAAACTTTAACTTTATAGTGATCTTTTATATCTCCGAAATGTTCTAGACTTAATGGAACTTCAGCTTTTATTTGGAATTCAGAATGCGTATTTTAAAAGGCCTTTTATTGTGATTTATAGTATTGTAGAACTAGAGAGAGAGAGAGTTTATATGTATACAGTCGACTCTCGATAATTCAGAGTTGGAGGGACCAATGAAAACTTCAAATTATTGAGAGGGTATAAAAAAACTCTCAAAATACTCGAAGAGAATTTTTTGTTTAACACGTTTAAATTTGAAACTGTGAATAAAACAGCAATTCTACATATGTATAAACTTATTTTAAAGTAATTTTTTAAAGTATATATTATACAATATAATTATTATACATTCGTTAGTAGTCCTGTATAAAAAGTACATATTCAATACATTCAAACACAATCCTACGCATATCTTCTTCACAATAGTGGACCATCTTTCTGAGCACATGTGTAGCACGGCCACCACGTGTTAAGCGAAAGATATGGACATCTGACAACAGAGTGTGGTTGATCTAGAGTCACTTGAAGAAGGAAAGCAATAAAGTGTATTTTCACCTGATGAAACGAAAACACTAAGAAGGAGTAGCAGACAGATAGTCATCAGAGGGGCTACATTACAGGAGAAACACGCAGAGACAATACAACACAAAACTTGTAAGAGCTCCAACCTGTTTGTTACAGTACTTACTCTACATGACACTGTGTGTTCGAATTGTCGAGAATTTTATACGATATTTTCTTATTGAGTGTTATAGTCTGGCCAGCCACAGATTTTGCTTCGAACTATTGAGTGTACCCAAACGTATTGTTTTAGTTCGAAATATCAAGAGTTTTTGCTAGGGACAGAGCATATACTTCGAATTATCGAGAGGTTCGTATTATCGAAGGTTTGAATTATCGAGAGCTGACTAATATATACAATTCTAGAAACTATGGGCCCAAAGAGGCGGTGTAATAAAAAGATATACATATGTTGCAAAATCATGATTTTTTAAGTCCTACTTTTTCTGTCTGAAAATGTGTATGAGTTCAGCTTCGCGTTCTTTTTTGTTAAGTGAAGGTAGCCGTAAGCGCGATTCAGTTTTTTCTAGAATAATAACTTATTTCTGATTCGTTTGAGAATTTTACAAATGTAGTGATGCATTTTTTGTGAAATATGTTAATAAAATGTCTGATGCCAGAGGAAAAAATTTTGGAGAATGTTCAGTTTCAATTTACAATAATACTTAATTTTTGGATTCTAACAAACAGCAAACCAGGATTGGACAAGTCCTGCTGTATGGATAGTTGGATTATTATCCTGGAAAATTCCATTTCTTGCAGGTAACAAAGTTTGCATCATAAGATGGACTTTGGGCAGCTAAAATTTCTCTATACTTTTTCTCCCCCAGTGATGCTTCCTTTCAGGGTTACGATTGCTCTAGCAGAAAACCACGACACGGCTGCCCATTTCATGATATGTCCTGCTTGAGAGTTGGAAGGAGACAATCACTATCACACATTTGTGCAGATGTCCTCCATACGTGCACTTGTCCTGTAGGGAAAAGTGTTAATCAGACCATAATACTTTTTCCCCATATCAATTGACCGGATTTTGTAAGTGTGACACCACTGTAAACGAAGTTTGTCATTAACATGTGACAAGTGGCTTGGGAATAGCTGCTCTGCCGTACATGTTCTGGTTATGAAGGTGCTTTCTAATTGTAATCATTAACACTGTAGAATCCAGATGCTAGTTGAGCTCTACGGTCACTTTTGCTGAAGTTGTTCGCCTTTTAGACATTGCAATCCCCTTAAATACCTGTCCGTCTCTTTCACTGAACTTCTTTCCGTTCACTATTTTCTTTGCTGAGCTTGTCTTGCCGCGCTGTGTGCATGCTGTCATGACTTTAGACATCGTACCTCTAGAAACGCCTATAAGTTGGGATGTTCGGGTCACACTTGCTTCAGCTCGTGGGGCACTTACAATTTGGCTTCTTTGAAAAAATGTAAGAGGTCTGAAATTTTACACTTTTGAATAAAATTCAAGTCTTACAAAACTTTAACAAAGCTATAATCACATATCTTTTATCTTTTTTTTTTTTTTTTTATATATCTGGCAGTATACATGACAATTAGTTTTTTATATAACAAAGATCTGTTAGAGCTATAATGGGCTATATTTTTTATTATAGCTACTCTTTTATTTTTGGGACCGCCAATCTTTTGACGTACGTTAAACCAATTCTATATTATAGCTTACGAAGCGCATTCAAAAAGTCATTTTTATTTACAGGAGTTTCCTTATTTTTGATAACCACCTGTATTTGGATTGTAATTATGCATATAAATGAGTTCAGCTTCAAGTTCTCTTGTATTATGCCAAGATACCAGAAACGATTAAATTATTTTTAACATATTAACTTATTCGAATTAGTTTGAGAATTTTACAAAAAAGATGATGGATTTTTTGTAGGACTTCTTGATAAGCGATAAAAAATTTTATAGGGCTTGTTAGTTAATGATACAAAGAAGAATAAATTTTTATTTACAATACTATTTAATGTTTGGAATGTAATTACACATATATTTTAAAGCAGACAGAGTTTTATCACTGATTCGTGTAGTTAATTATTGAAATGTGTTAATAAATAATATGGAATACAAGTTTTTTTTTATTTACAATGGCATTCTACAATTAACAGTCGCAGCATTGCAGTAAAATTGAATTTTATGTTGTAAAAAAAAAAAAAATCACAAAAATAATTATGTTTAAAAAATTTTTTATGTGAAATGTTGGCAAAACTTCCGAAAGACGATGTGAACTGTTTGGCAAAAAAGTTTTTCTCACAATAAACCTTAATAATTTCCAGTTACAATTCAGAAATTTTAGGGAGACATTGTAGACTAAAAAGTTATTTTAAAAAAATGATGATTTGTAAAGCAGACTTGTTATTAAATTGCTTGCATGCCATTTTTCTTGAAGGCCACCTTCATTTGCTTGGCGAATGTCGCCGTCAGCTGACATTCCTTGCTTCGATCGCCCTGGGGGCGTATATCACCAAAGTCATGAAGGACTCTCCCCTCACACCCCTTCCACTGCCTCCTCTTCCCGACACTCTGCGTTGGAATCTCGTCTCGATCCCTGCTCATCTGCCAGTGTATCCTCATCGGTGGATGATGAAGCACCCGCAAGCACAGCCGGTCTATCTGAATCAGGTAAAGAGAAGCTCTTCAGAAGCACACCAAAGATTGAAAAATAATTACAATATTCAGAAAAAAATCCCAGTTTTCATAATGATGAACAAGTGATATGTATGTATATGTTACCGTTAAAGTTCGAAAGCCGTTAAAGTGTAAATTAACTGATTTGCTCCATTAAAGTGCGGATCAAGAGTTTTTCGCATTTTGACTAGGCAGTGCTAGTTTATCCATTGGGAACTTGGGGTAGGTATCCAGGAGCATGGGGCCCTGAAGGGTCTGGAAGGACCAGGATAAAGCTGGATTTAACCAGATTTTCTGGATATATAAATTTAAATCCGCCAGCGCTAAAGGGGGCCTGTAGATCTTCCGCACCCAGGGCCTGAAATGAGCTTAAATCGGCTCTGTGACTAGGCAATCTTCACATTAGCGGTTTCCTTATTGTTAAGTTCAAAAGTTTTGTTTCTCTCATTTCCTTTCTGTTATGGAATTTTGATTGAAAACGTTGACTCGTTCCAGAATATAATTTATCCTAACATTTAGAAACAGAATGACAGAGACAGTAAATGTATTCGATAAATGACTCCTTGAATTAATTTATAATAAATTTAATTTCGATGACCAGTATCTTTTGGAAACCAATTAAATTTTGAAAGTTTCTGTATTACAAGGTATAGCAGCACGTACTGATATAGAAATCATATTTTTTATCATATGCTTCGCAAATTTATTTTTTTAATTGTAATAATATTGAACTGTTGATTCTTTGTATTATAGCTTTTCATTCAATTGATGGTTTGATTCTATCACCTAAATTTTTTTTTACTTGATTGTATTAACAGGATTCTTTAGATATTGAAAAATAAATAAATAACATTTTGCCAATTTCCTTAACTGCAATAATATTTTAAACCATTAGATTCTTTGTATTGTAGTTTTTCAACTGATTGGTGATTGATTCTATCAACTAATGTGTTGATTATTCGATTGTATTAACTAGATTCTTTGATATAAAAAATAAACATTAATTTAAGTGTACAAAAACGTTGCTGTTGTTCCACCAAAAATCTTATTTTCACTTTAGCGAGTGTTTAGTAGGTAATGTGCAGATTACCTAGCTAATCTGCAGGTTAACTGATTTCTGCAGTACAGAGGTAACATATACGTCATTATAAAAATCGAATAGAGAATTAATGGTACTTCTCAAAAAGACTTTTTACGTGAACTCTAAACATATTAATGTATCTCTCTAATACAGCACCTTCAAATATTGTAGATTTTTCGTAACTTTGCTTTTGAAAGTTTATGTCTAAGATTAAAATTCCTAAATCAGAAATAAGTATTATTTTTTCTTACTTTTTGAAGGAAAGTAAATTTTTGCGACTCTACCAAAGAAATGATCAAATTATCCTCATTTGATTTACCTAAAATATCTTAAAAATTAAAAATAAGTAAAATCTATATCTGTTATCTAATTACTAATGCAACTCATTTACCATTGAATTGAATTTTATAACATGGTATCTTGTTTTGTTATTAAAAATTATGTCACCGCAATTACTAACAGAATTTTCAGGTATATGTTTTGGATATTGTTTTTCAGTTTTCTTATCGAAAGTACTTTTATGACACAATTCGCCCTAACCTTTGTTTATTTTTTGTCAGGTTTGATCATGCACACCTTTTAAAATCGTTTGCATTCCCTTAAGAATACACGTGACATGTTTGAAGTGAGTCAGTGAATGAGTGAATGAATATAAAATTCGCAGTGTTTAGCTACTCGACGGCGTTTAGCGACGGACCTCGTAATTTTGAGCCATTGTCAAGTGACGAGGATGACACTTAAGCTGGCACTGTCCTAACTTTCACACCAACGGGAGGACGTTTGAGCCTTGACATATTTAACGTGCATCGGCCTCTTCTGTACAGAAGGTCTTCAGCAATACTAGGCTCGAACTCATGATATGCCAGCCACGTCCGTTACTTTGACCTCTAGGCCAGTGCTCCGCAACCTTTTCTCACCTACGACGCACCAAAATTCTTTCTAGAATTCCGCTGCACACCAAAAGCTAAAGTATATAGGTATTAATTGATACACAAATTTTACAATAAATGTTTGTTTTTTATTTGAGTATACATACATAAAACCATAACATATTTATTTCTACGCAATCATGATAATTATTAATGTGATACCTGCGCTTGTTTCAATGAACACAAAAGTTTTATATTCGGCTCAATATTTGACAACGCAACCCGAAGTTCTTGGTCAAGATCTTTTAAGCATGACCGCCTATCCTTTTTAATTAATACAAGAGTTGAAAAACTTTGCTCACATAAATATGTCGTCGAAAATGGAACTAATGTTAAGATTGCTTTGTAGGAAATGTGAGGATATTCTTTTTTAACGAAAATCCAGAAAACATCTAATGGAACTTCGGAGAAGTGTAATTTTAAAGCCATGTCATTATTTTAAATCTGTAAATTCCTCTCGAATTTGTAGAGGCAGTGCTTCCGTAGAATTTATTGCATTGGTTGCAAAAGGATTTCGAATCCATCGTATTGTTCCGTATTAATGGAATAAAAATATTGATCAAATTTCTGCTGAAGCATAACTTAAATGTTGTTGGGCCAGATCCACAATTAATTGTTTGTTTTCAATTGTAATATGATTGGTCCTTTGGTACATTTCCAAAACATCCTTTTTGCAACTCTTTCTGCCAAAGTTCGAGTTTTTTAATAAATCCTTGTAATTTGTCGGAGCACGTCAAAATATTCTCATTTCGACCTTGCATTTTTTTATTAAGTTCATTCAAATGCTCGAATATATCAGCCATGTATGCAAGTTTGGCTATCCAGTAATCATCATCGAGGTGCTGGCATATTTCGAGCATATTCTGTGTTAAAAGAAATTCACGCACCTCGTGACGAAGCTCAAATAATCTAGCCAAAACTTTGCCTCGGGATAGCCAACGAATTTCTGTATAAAATAATAAGGATTCATATTCGGCTCCCATTTCTGCACAAAGTAATCCAAAAATTCGCGAATTTATGGCTCTTGATTTAATTAAGTTTATGATTTTAATGCATTCATTCATCGTGTTCAAAAGTTCTTCCAGCAAATTCTTGACCATCAATGCTTCTCGATGTATGCAGCAGTGTGTAAATTGTACCGTCGGATTTTTTTGTTTTACACAAGAGACAAAACCTTTTTTTACTACCGTCATTGCCGCAGCGCCATCCGTGCAAACAGCAATGCAGTTGCTCCATTGAATATTACATATTTTGAAGAAATCATCGGTTACTCGAAAAATTTCTTCACCGGTAGTTCGCTCTGGAAACCTCCTTACAAAATAAATATGTTCTTTAATAAAGTCCTCGTCAACGAAACGTACAATAGCTATCAGCTGTGCTTTATTTTAATATCAGTTGTTTCATCGATCTGAAGCGCAAATTTTTCAGCCGATAACAGTTTTTTAATCAGTGTTCCTAAAATATCGCTTGACATATCGTGAATACGTCTTTTAACAGTATCAGCAGACAACGAAACTTTATTCCCTTCCTTAACTTCATTGGGCCCAAGCATAAGTCTAAACAATTTCCATGCATGCTGGTTAATAAGTGTTTCGCCGACAGTATGTGGCTTCTTCTGACGTGCAATTAATTTTGCAACATGATAGCTAGCTTCTAATGCCTTTTCAGAAACTGTTACGGCCGATTTCATAAATTTCTTCTGTTTTTATTTTGTTCTAAGCACCTCTTAAAATATTGTTTGTCTTTGTTGGCGCAGCTAGGATGGCTTGAATATAGATGCCGCTTTAATTTACTGGGGTACCATTGACTCGTTTGATAGCTGATCGCCGCAAATGATGCACTGTGGTCTTGTGCCGTTTCGTCACCACACCACGAGAATCCATATTTAATGTAGTCTTCGTCGTACTTTCTTTTCACTACCTTCTTTAGGTTTTTTGTAACACTTGTGCTGGGTTTTCATCATCTGTACGTGAAGACGAATCTTTCCGACGTAAAAATTTATCCATATTTAAAGGGGTATAAACTTAAAATTTTTATACGAAGAACGTTAACCATACATAATTCAGTAAGATAATTAATAATAATTATCGTTAGTGGTAGGAAGTGTTTATTTAACTTTGTGTTGTAAAATAGTGACAACAATGACATACGAGTGAACGTGATGTACCACGCGCAAATGCAAATAAACATGCGCATGAGTCTTCAACGACGCGCATAACGGTCATTTTGCTTTATCTATGATTAATTTGGTGGGCCTTTTGGTTTTACACAACACACTATGCAGTTTTCAACTGTTCTCACCAGGGGACCATTGAATAATTATTTAGTTATAATAATTATTCTATAGTATATTTAGAAAAATAGACATTATTATGAAAAAAATTGTCATTGTGTATTAAAACATGATGAAAAATTGTAAAAATGTCAAATACAATGTATTTGACCGCGGCACACCTGTATCTGGCTCATGACACACCAGTGTGCGC
>BMAO01016741.1:0-15673 GCA_019973975.1 Trichonephila clavata
CCGTATAAACCATTTCTGCATATTTTCAAACATTTTGAGTTCTTATTTCTTATTTATTAGTTTGTTTATTATTAAACGTCAATTAATAAACTGTAATACTCAGTGCGCTCAAAATTTTCGGGAATCCTTTTTCAACGTAAAGAGAAATATATACATATTTATAATTGTGAAAGGTAGAGGTAAAATAATAAAATACCAGATACATTATCAGTATACTGTTTTCTAGCATTAAGTGCTTCAATTTGATCTATTTGTGTGTTTTGTACAGTAAATAATGCCAGCAAGACGCAAAAGGTCTGATTTAGGGCCCTCTAATTGCTAAATCCACAGCCATGCGAAATAGAAGAGCTCAAAGAACAGACGAACAAATCCAACAGGAATAATGAAGATGTGCATGTGAATATGACACAGTTGCGTAAATCACAATCACAAGAGGTACGAGTTGAGCAAAGTCAACAAAGACGATTAGAACAAAGACAAGCGCGTCGATTCCTATTTGACACACTCAGAGCAAATGACTAACATGCAACAAGTACATCGAGCATTTACATCCGATTCATTCCGTCGTCTAGCATTCGAGAATGAGCCCAATGTTAAATATTATGCTCATTCGAATGTGACAATTGGTGCAATGGACAAGAAATGTCCACATTGTAATGCGCTTTAATTGAATTATAGTTTTAAAAAAAACTAAAAACACGCTTTTCTACTGAATCGAGCTAAAAAGTAAAAAATAATTCTTAATATAAGAATAAAATGATGAACGAGAAAAATTAATGTCATTGAGGTAAAAGCGTGGTTGAAACACACACCCACCTCCACTTTCTCACATACATAACACTATTTTTTCTTTGTTTTATTTTTATGAACCGCAAATGTATTTTATACTTGCATATCAATTGCTCTAAAATAAACACTCGCTGTAGGGTTACACCTTTTTCTTTTAGTAGCTAAATCTGGAATTAGTCACCAAATCTGGATACGGTATATGGAATTAGTCACCAAATCTAAAAATTGTATATGCAATAAGTTGCAAATCTGGAAGCGGTATATGGAATTGTCTCCAAATCTGATTATCTTGATTCCGAACGATCCTGATGGAACAAAATTATGAAATTATTGTATTGTCATCGGTCCTTAACAAGTGTGCAAAATTTCGAATTAATCTGACCTTTTTAAGTGGATGAAAATCGAGTTCCAAATTCCGTTAAATGCAAGTGAAACTTATAAAAGAGTGTTAATAAAAATGAGCCGACCGGGATGTGTTGCGCGCAGGAAAAGTGCAACTACCGGAAATTGAAACACCACCTGAACCATTGAACGGTTTACTTATCGGTATGGAAACGATTCTAACCCGTTCCTGATGTCAATTCGAACATTCAATTCATGTTTCCAAATAACATAAAAAATAATGCTGCAAATGGCTAACAATCTAATTCAACATTCAAAGTCAAATGCCAAGTTTATCACAAAGTGAGCTCATTGCTGTCAATGCCAAACGAATCACATAAATTTTTACAAATTTACCATCATTCCTCTTTCAGTCATATACCACATCCCACACACTTACAATGAGTTAGTTATTTTTTATTTGACAACAAAAATATTCACTAGAAATAATTTATTTGGCAAAACGTTTGCCAGGTCAGCTAGTATATATATATATATATGTCGTGTTTCCGAGTAACATGAAGGCATTTTGAGAAAACGATTTTTATTCAACGAAGACATTTTGGCATCTGTTTAGTAAGAGAAAAAAAAGACACCAAGTTTTAGAACCTGTAACCACTTTTTGGCCAGATGTTTTTCTAGTACACTTCTTATTGAAGAGGTATAATTGAAAGTTACGCATGACATACGAGGTAATAAAAATTAATGGTTGGAACGAAAAGTTCTGTTTAGGGCCATATGTTCTTCAAGAGGCAGAAGTGAGTAATAAATGTAATACTTGAAGATGTAACGGAATATAAAAGTTAAAGTGATCTAGGGATTTAATTTTAGATCTAATTGAATTATTCTTACATATATATAATAAATAAAATGTATTACAAGCAACAAATATTTAAATTTTTTCATAAATTGTAGAAATATGAAGAGCAGTAAAGGACATTTGAATAATAAGAATCAAATAATACAACTAACTTTCTTAGACGCTAAATTCTAAACATAAAGTGGCTTTGAATTTTATATTAGTTCACTTTCTATGCCTGTTCAAGGGAACCTCTAAAAGGTTCTTTTTTTTTAAATACTTTTTGGAATTACTTTAAATACGAGCTCATATTCTCTGTTTTCTCCCATGGCAAATATGTGTGTAGCAGAAACGTGTAAATAAAGCTCGTTTCTCTAAGGTCATATTTTCTGCTAACAGCAGCTTATTTCTCATTTTTATTCCGAAACAAGGGAGTACAAAATTTCTCTACAGTTAACAACAAGATCAAGAAAAAGGCTGAACAACTATTATGCTTTACAACGTGCGTGTAAATCTTTTTCTCAGGAAATGTGGAGTCTTTGTATGTTTACTCTCTGGGGATATCACATATCATTTACTTCCTTTCGTTTGAAAAATAAAATCCAGTTATGTGTAATTCGTGGGGGATATTGTGGTCGTAACAGAATTGCACTTTATTTTTAGAGCATGATTCTAAATGTTTTTTATTACAGTTTTCTCTCCACACACACGCATGGGCACTTTTTTTTATAGATTTTTATAATAAATAGTCTTGTGTTTCTAAAGTATAATGAAATATGCCTGCTTTATTTTTTAACAAAGGGAAATCTTTATGTAACCATTTGGTATATCTTTTCCAAGATTATATTTTAATTAAAATTTTTAATCTTTCCAAACAATCATTTTATGTTATCTTCTCCGCAAAGCAAATAGAAATGTCTAATTTATTCAATGCAAAATTAATCAAACAATGTTCAGTTAATAAGATTTATCTAATATATTAAAAACTGTTCAATCTTTTCAAACAAGGTAAATACTAAATATTTACATCCGGAAAAATAAAAAAATACATATGTATGTTAAAAAAGTATAAATTATAATATTACATTTCCCAATTAGCTGATCTGGCATTAATTAATTAATCTGCATTAATTACATACTGTAGCAAAATTATTCTCATGCACACATTTCATTTTCATCATATTTAAATATTTAACATTTGTTTATAAATAATTTATTTAACTGTTCAGAATAAATTGTTACTGATTATTAACAATAATTTTTAAAGGTGTAATAATTTTTTCTATGCACATTTTTGTAAGACATTAAAACAATCTCTATGTGGATGACTAGAAAAAATGGAAAATATTCAGAATTTTTTAAAATATATTATTAATGTGATATGTGAAATACTGAATGGCAAAGAAATATATATATATATATTGTCTAAACACTTTTAATCCTAATTTTTTGTTTTTTAAATATCGCATACCACTAAACATATCACAACAAAATATAAATTATTACAGTATTATATATAGAGAAAATACATGGGGAATTGAAAACGAATACAATTTAACATTTTTGTTAATTCTGCAAATATTTTTATAACTTTCAATAATAATATTCTAGTATGTCTTGAAACAGTAAGAACTAGCATTATTTAGGAATCATTTTTATTCATGTCATCTATAGTTTAGAAAACTGAATCGACAGTACTATACCTCTGCTAACGAATTACATATTTAAAATACTCCCGAATACAGATAAGTATTTTTTAGAAATTTTTTTTAAAAAAATACTGTCTAATTAAATAATATACCTTTATTTGTTAAGAGAGTTTTAAAGTCTATTCGATTTCTTTTCGATGTGAAAAAAACCCTGTAATCAATAATAAAATTGCTGTAATTTTAATTTACCAATTTCGATAATTTATATAGCGATGTATTCCAAACTTTTTCATAAACTTTGAAGACAATAGAGACGTGAACTGCAGATTTTAGTAATTGTTGCCGTTTTGAAGGTATTCTTCTCACCGTAAATACACACAATTCATAAGTGTCCAAATGCACTAAACTTATAACATTAATAAGATGGTGAGAAACCTAATATAGCTTAATATTAAATTCTAAAGAATGTTCACTTTTTTATTTAAAACTTTTTTTCATAACAACTGTTTAGTGATAAAGAACTCATAGCGGATCTTAATTTGAAGAAAATATTTTCTAGAATAATTTTAAAACAAATTTCTTAAAGATATATGACTCGAGAAAAATTATCAAATCGTAAGTTAAGTGAAACAAATATGTTTTCAGCAAGTATTCATTAAGCCTCATTCATATAAGAACTTAAGAGCTTTATTAAAAATTTTGGAAATATTGCCCCGTTTCTTCGGGCCATTACTTTTTAACGTTTACAGAGATGAACTGTTTAATATTTTAATATTTCGGTAGCATACCTAAGATTAAATTTTTAGTAAACTAATGCTTAGACTTCTCTTACTTGTAGCACACCTACAATTATTTTAAGTATAAACTCGCTAGAAAAATAGTTCAGAAAAAAAGAATCTTCTGTTTCATACTCCATTCAATGTAATTTTTAAAAAAGAAAAATTAACTCATTTATTTTTAATTTTAAAAAATGAGTGTGATTAATTATTAATTGTATGCTAAATGAGCTATCACTCATTTAAATTTAAATTAAAAAGCTTTACTCATTTTTTAAAGAATTACTTTGTCATTAAGGAGACTTGTCTAATTTTTAGAAAAAAGCTGTCTGCTTAAGTCTTAGACTGCAAAAAACATTGTAATAGACCCCCAGCATATTTATTTAGTATATTAATATTTTCCATAATTATAATTGAATTTTTGATCAAAGAAGAAGTTGTAAATCTGCTTACGTTGGCCATTTTTGTCCATAAAAACGAAACAGGAAATTTTAAAAAATGCTTGGGTAAATACATTTTAATTTCTATAATTTAATCAAAATTTTCTTATTTTAGATGATCTATATTTTCTTAATATTACGCAACTTTTAAAATACTTTAATTAATATGAGATTGCTTTTTGCCAAAATCATATTATAATATTAATGAGGGTATTATTCTTGGATTTTTCTAGAACAAATCTATTTAAAGCGAAAATTAATAACTGTAATAATGCGCTCACATATTTTCAGATTTTTCAGAGAGACTAAACAGTTTACTTGAGAAATATAATAATAGTTGTAAAAACGTATGCCTAATTTGAAGCTAGTGAACCTGTAAAAAGGTGTTGTTTTTCTCATCCGTTTTATCGTTAACATCTAAAAGAGGTACTCGATAGATAGAGAAAATTGCATTTCAAAAATTGAAGGAGCTGTTCATTCCCGCCGTTCAAATTCATTTTGTTCTTTGTATATTAACAAGTTGAGATTTCCCCTAAGCCATTTTCATCAAAGGGAAATTTCCCAGATGTTTTGCAGTATCTTACTCTTAAGTGGTGAAACATTTTAGGTAAATTGACTACTTATTGGTTGTTTAAAATTTGAAAAAAGGGTAAATCACTTTTATTAAATTTTCAGATATTTGAATAAGTTATTTAGGTTAATAATGAAGAAAATGCTAGAATGCTCTGAATTCCGTGAGGTAATAACTATCTATCCAATTAAATATATATATTATTATTCATTTCTAGAAGAATTTTTTAATTTATGCCGATGATTTTTTTGAATGAATGAATACATAGTTAATGAAGGAATTAACTAACAAATAAATGTATATTATTAACGATCCTTTTAAGAAGGTTTTTCGTCATTAAATGTATTATTTATTAGCTAATGAGATTAAGGAATTTTGAAATTAAAATCTATATTATTTTCATTTTAAGAATTAAACCAGGAAGATGATAGCAGCCCATCCGGTATTGTGGTTAGTGACGCAGACTGCGGTGTCGTAGGGCCAACGTTAGAATATCAGAGGATGCATCGGTGTTTGTAAATGTATAGTGCTTTCGCGGCAGGGGGGTACTCTAGCCGCAGAGCCGCATGTCCTCTCGTGTGGTTGGTGGAAGGCGGTGGGGGCCTCTCACCACCACCAGGGTGTGTTTGTTCTCCCTATAAATTGAGGTAGATACGGGAAGTTCAACTTGTCTCAGACTTTGGGAACTTTCTTTCCTTCCCTTCGGGAAGGACACGGCAATAGCAACAACCAGGAAGGATATAAGTATTTAAAATTAAAGGGGAAAAAAAAAACAATTCGGAAATAAAGTGAAAAAAAGTCTTAATCAAATCTTTAAATTTTACTAATATACATAAGTAATGGCCAGATATTTTTTGAAAATATGTTTTTTATTGCAGCACTTAAAAAAGTTTTATACGGGTCTCTTTAATAATGCTTGAAATAGATTAAAATGCAACAGATGATTTGTGAAAGGTAAATTGAGAATCGTATAAATAAATGCTTAAGAAGTTATATACGTAATGCCTAGATAGTAAAGAATAGATTATTCAGCTTGCATGTATATCTATAATTTCTGTAAAGATATGTACATACATACATTGATAGATAAAAATCTTAACACTAAGAAAGTTTATAGTAGAACAATGAAATTTGGGTGCTACAATTGTCTAGGTAACATATTTATATATTAAAATTTTAAGATAACATGTTAATATAAGGGTTGCAAGAGTCATTTTAAATGTGTGAAATGGTTCATGTATATAGCCAGTGTAATCACCAGAATTTTGATTGAAGCATGCAAAAAAAAAAAAAACACCCATACATTCTCACGCACAAGTGATGGATGTCGGTTTGTGAGATGGCGTTCCGTGTCTCTTGAACTTGTTCAATCTACACAGGAGCAGATTCCGGTAACAATGGTTATGCATGTCCCTTGTTGTCTAATAACGCCCCATCCGTGATCTGTTGGGGAAAGATCTTGTGATCCAGAAGACCTGACGTCGATAATTTGTAGATCATGTTAGGCTACGATTGTGGTAGGAGAAGATCCGTTTTCACGCTGGAATACTCCCTCTTTAATAATGCTAATAAATGACAACCAACAAGTTGAATCACCAAATCAATGTTCAAGTTTGCAGTCAGAGTGATTGGTTAACAACAAGAGGATTCTACAGTCTTAGGGAATTGATTCCAGACCATCAATCCAGATGAGATTTAGCGTGTCTCGTTCGGAAATAGGTTGGTTACATGTGATCATCTGACCTCTTTCTAACCAACAAAATGCCATCACTGCCGCCAAATAAGAACCGACTCTCATCAGAAAACACAACAGATATCCACTCCATTCTCCAGTGAACCCTATCTTGAATCCTATGGCGGGGCAGTGGTTAGGAGACAATGGAAAGCACAAAGCAGGTAATCTGGCTCTGAGCTGTCCATGAAGTAACCGATTTTATGCTGCCTACAACAGTTCTAATTTCAGCTGCAGACACAGTACGACGCACGACAAACATTCCCCCAATATGATGGTCTTTTTTCTCATCGTGCTAAGCAGCCGCTTATAAATCAGTCTTCTTGAGGCAGTATCTTAGCTTAACCACTGATGGCGATAATTGTGCATTTCTGCAATGTTTGTCAAAAGAAAATATACCTTCTTTTAGGCTTTTTACATGAACTATTTTGAACCTTATTTGAAAATTCATAGAGGTGCTACTACAGCCACACTTATGAGTTTACATTTTTCAGATGTATTAACACGCTTTCCGAATTTCATTTATCTATCACAATTTCTTCTCGGTGAAAGAATGTTTTCTTTTTCCCATCAGTGTATAATTTTTTTTAAATATTTTAATATTGGATTTCTTTCTTGTTCTGAAAATATATTCGTTAATGAACTGTTTTTGTTACATAAAATTTATTTATTTATTTACTCGTGACATTTCTTCTTTGCATTCAGTCTTTAAGCCTTCAATTAAAAATGTATGACTTTGACATTGCACTTTTAAGTGAGAGAGATATTATCCTTTACTAAATATATCAAACTCAAGTGGATGTGGTACGGAAATATTTACGGTCATGAATTCGTGGCCTTAGTCTTTCGGGTCCGAGTCATATTGCCTTTCAAGGCCTACCGTGTAGGCCTAAGCGTTAAATTTGCTGAGGATCAATGTCCTCCCATGGGTGTGGTAATTATGAGAGGGGGCTCTATCGTACTAAAAAAGCAGGTATTCCAGCACAAGTTTGAAGTCAGTCGCCAATAGCCTTCGTGTTTCTGTATATTGAGACGTTAAAACTGGCACTTACTTAGATGGAACTAAAAGTATATTTTACTTAAAATGATTTTAAAAAATATTAACTTTTATTATTTAGCATATTAGCGTATTTTTAAAAATTATTTTAAACGAATTCCTCCCTTTCTAGTGATGAGATGTATTAATTATTTAAGAAAAAAATGAACAGGCTATGCATAAAATAAATATAGAATATACATCTTTGCAGTTTATAATACAGTATTTTCTAGTTTATCTTATTTCACAATTATAATACTTTTTTAGTTTTCATGCTGTAATTCAAAAAGAAAACCAGTATTAAATGTCTATATTCAATTGTCACCTTTCTTGAAATTCAAATGTTGGAGCTGATACTGGAGTCAGAATTGATATATTCTAAATCTCTATGATATGTCTCTGCGGAATAGGTGAAAGGATTCGGAAAGAAAAAGAGTGGACTCTCTACGAGGCCGTCAGTCCCAAGAGAATGGACTGGATTTTCAAGTAAACATTTGGTGGCAGGAAAAGATCGAAAGATTTCAGAACGAATGAATCTTTTTAAGAAAAAACAAGGCGTTCTCTCTCTTTCTATTTTTTTTTCTCAGGGAAACGTCAAGGAACTTTGCAAAAGTTGCTTAAGTCAAGAAGTTGTATTTTTTTAGATATATATAATGGCATTTTAGGGCTGAATATCCCTCAGGAGTAGCTGAATAACATTTTCTTCAATGGGATATTTATATTTGAAATAGACAAAATAAAGCAACCGTTGTAAATCATTATTTACAGAAAATATTTGTAATGTAATTTTCCATATTGATGAGAACAAACACTCGATAGTGTTTAAAAATCAATCCATAAATAAAGTATTCGTTTAAATCATCAAAATCTTAGGATTACATCAAGAAGTTTATTTAAATACTTGTGAATGTTTCTGGGAACGTCTTTGTAAAACACCTATGTTAATGTCTTCCTTTTGTGTTGGTTCTTGTTTCATATTTGTGTGCGGTTTTCAATTCCTACTACTACTTCACACTCTCCCTATATATATTTATTCAATGCACAGCCTAATGGTTCCACACAATTTTTTTTCGAATAGAAAGGTAGTTATAAATGTTACAAAATGTTATTTCTAAATTATAAATCATTAATAGTTGTATGAAATTTTTTGATGTGTTGAACCCATATTTTCCATGTAATGTTTACAGTGTAATTATACTTCAAGCATTCTTTAAAGTTACGAAAGTTATTTAAACTTCAAAATATTTTTTCCTTCGTTTTATGAAACATAATGTAATTTTGTAATACTTTTTTTCATTTATGTATCACATATAAAAGTATTTCTTGCATGTGAAAAATATTTTACATGTATAAATAATGAAACAATATAATTAACAAGTTTTTGAATTAAATACCTGCA
The DNA here is from genome assembly GCA_019973975.1 of Trichonephila clavata. Taxonomy (NCBI): domain Eukaryota; kingdom Metazoa; phylum Arthropoda; class Arachnida; order Araneae; family Nephilidae; genus Trichonephila; species Trichonephila clavata. The sequence goes on from BMAO01016741.1 coordinate 9,573, forward strand.
TATTATCTTTGAAAAACATAATAAAACTGATAATCTTTACTTTTTTCTTTAAAAAAAAAAGGGTAGTCTGAAATTTAAAAAGATAAATTTTTGATTCTGAAAAATATGCACAATTCTTAAAACTGCAATTGCAAAAGTCAATTTCTTTTTTAAAATGTATGATGTGCTGGTACCCTTGAAAATTTAAAAATGTAGACATTAATAATGCAAGATAAGTGTACACATAATTAACTATTAAAACAGTTCTTATGTAAACACTTATTTTGTGTATTGTGGAGTGAAATGTGGAACAGGGTCCTCGCCCCTCACTCTGGAAACTGTGCTTTAAATATAATATTTAATGCACAGGCTAATGGTTCCACATAATTTTTTTTCCAATACAAAGGTAGTTTTAAATGTTACAAAAATTAAATAAATGGATACTGTTATTATCAATTTAATTTATCATGTTTTTTTTAACTGTTAGAAAAAATTTCATACCACTGAATTCATTACCAATAATTTTATGAATTCTTATAAAAAATATTCTTGAATATGTGAAACATTTTATACACATATGTAAAATAATGAGCAAAACATAGTTAGCCATATATTTTTAAAAAATATTATAAAACTGATTATCTTATTTTTTTTAAAAATTTAGTTTCAAAAAAGACACTTTATGAATTTCATTTGTCATTTTGTACGTTTTTTTTATCAATGCACATATGTATGCACTCGTAAAAGCCCGTGCAACGCCGGGCCATGAAAGCTAGTATATATTTATTTATATATGTCTGGCTCAATTCAGTCATTAATAAAATACTTTTATTCAGCCACTCAAGTTCAAAAACATTTTTTAAACTAGTAGTGGATGAGACTTTATACTAATACAGTTTCTTTCAAATATTAATTATGCAATTTAATTTATAATAATGAATAAATCGCAAGAAACAAAAATAATTTTTCAGCACCATATATAAAGGAAAATCGCTCATTCTGTCCCTGTAGCGTAATAAATAGCGCTTTGAACTTCAAATCCAAGGTCATAAGTTCGAAATCCCACCTGGGATTGCCAAGTTTTTGAGAATGTGATTTCTTTTTGCTATACTATTTTATAGGGATGATTAAATTTAATTAGTGTATAAGTAGTAAACAATAAAAATAATTTTCTAATTTTATAGAAAAGAAAAGGGAAATTTGCAAGGAAAATCGCTTTTTTATTTTGCCACTTAAAAACTGAGATTCTGGCATATGTATATACATATCTATATATTAATTGAATTTATTTAATAAAAACTAACTAAAAATAAAAAATTTCTTTGTTGACCTAAGTAGGAATTGACTAAAAAAATTATATTACTTGTATCTCCCTAAAGAAATAAATATGATTTTGCTGAAGTAAAACATTTTCTGCAGATCCCTTTCAACTACTGCAACTTGGATCTAATCGAGTTTTAAAAATACCTTAATTTCAACCAAAATGTTTCGTAAAAATATTAACTCTATTTAAATCTATGATTTTGAAGATTTATTTAAATACAATGATATAGGATACATGATTAAGGTTTAAAAAGTAAATAGTAAATATTCTTTAAATATATCAATAAAATATGATAAATCTATTACCTTTATTCAATTTGTATTAGATGAAACTTATATTTTTCATAATAACTGTTTTATTATCAGCAAAATTAAAGACTGCCACAAGAGTAACTATTTGGCTATATCTATTTACACTATTATGAAAAATGAAAATATCGATAACGACATTGTTACTTATTTAGATACATAGATGACTTAATTTGTTTGGTAATATGTAGAGAAATAATCCTTGCTATTAAGACGAAACTTTTTCTTACAAGAAATGGTTCCACCTTGCGCTTTGAAGATATATCACCTGTTTTAGCATTTTTGTGTTTTAAATTAAGCCAGCAATCAATATGCAAAATAGTTAAGAAACTTGAAAAGTAATATTTACAACTGTAAATAAATTATGAAACGAAAAGAGGAGAAAACTTACAGCAGTCTAAAGAATCTGTAGTGAATTAAATCGACAACCTAAGCATACAATGACTGACCTCAAAAGATGACAGAGAAAAATTCGTATTACGGCAGATAGATAGACAGGAAGTAATACAGAAAATATGCACGATTAGACAAATACAGCATTTTTATTATTAAAAAAGCAGAGGTAAGGAGACAAAATTACTTTACTCTTTTATACAAGCGCACTCGGTCCCCGATGCGCATAGTGTTCGAAACAATATTCATTTTTTTTTTCAAATCCACTTATTATCAACTTTTAAAGAATTTAATTTCTCCATTTTTTTATTTTTTATCAAAAACTCTTCTATTTCACTAAATGTAATTTTTATTTTTCTTATTCTAAAATTTTAAACGTTTATTACTTTATCGCAGTACTAAGCTAAAATTCAAATTCCCAATGATAGGAGGCGAAGTTTCCACACGGAAACAGGTACTCCGGAACCCATTCTACGCTATATAGTCTTTTAGAGATAGATTGTGAAATATGGAACACAAAATTATATTAGTCTATTGCCGATAGATTGCGAAATACGGAACAAGAACACTACTTATTATGAATCATATTGTTAAAAATAGAATGTAACCAGGAAAGAATAGTTCTTGTGAAGATTCTAAAAAGTTGGGATTTAGCAGTATGAAGGCAGTGAAAAACATAGCGATTGCTGTTCCTGGGAGTAAATGAGTTCCTGGAGTGTTTGAGTAAAAATCAACTTGATCCTATGAAGGTAAACAGATATCAATTTTTTTTCTTGAACTTTAAGACAGCTTCATGGACCCCTCTAAAAGGTGTTAAAGGCTCTCTGAGGTTTACGGATACAGTTTAAGAATCGCTGGTCTAGATGTTTTTGTGTTTAAATGTACAATACATTTACTTACACGGGAGAATCGAGCTCACCCAAAGGGTTTCGAGCTGCGTACCGACCCATCGAGGAACTAGGGGAATACTACAGTAGAAGTACTTTACAATTTTGTACAGTAATTAAAAAAAACACACACAAACACGATTACCAGCTAAAACTCACCAATATAACTCTATTCTCATCAACAATCTTAATATGGTTATCTGTATAGAAAATCATGCGATTAAATTGTTTCATTTTTCCATACATGTATGTCTGTTTTTGTATGTCAATGTGTAGAAGAGAGAATCAATCCGCCACCTGAAATCTTAGAACTTTACTTTAAAAAGTGTCCTCCAGTGCCCAGTTAATACCATTTCCTAAGAAAGTACCCTTAAAATACTTAGAAATTGTAGAAATATCATTGAATATTAGCTGTAATCATTCAAATCTTAACTTTCGTTTCTACACTATATTTAAAAATTGAAAATGAAATATATTGAAATGATATCAAATGTTATTTTATTAGAAAACAATCAAAGTTTGGATGCATATACTTGCTTGTCTGATGGATTAGTTTTTTAAATAGAATGAATTTTAAAAGTTTTATTGCGTATATAAATATAAAATATGTAAAAAAATATTATTCTTAAAATAGTTCTGTTATTCAAATGTTATTTTTCTTTTTTAATAAATACCTAGTCGCAATAAATTTTGAACAAAAAAAAAACGCAAAATAATGAAAAGAGAACATCCAAATAAGCTTAAAACTCTATTTTAATGCCACTGAATCGAAAAAAGTGAAATAATAAAGTCAGAAAACTATTCCGAGCAATAAAAAAGTCATATTCTTTTCCGACTAGTCTTGTTTAAACGGAGAAAAAATTGTTTCCTCTAAGGATTAAAAATAAACAACGTTGATATTTTCCTCTCTCAAACTTCCAAACATTTTTTTCGCCGTTCAGCTTGTAATCTATTGTGAAAGCTTCTTGAAAACCATTTCTCTGTGAGTAATAATAGTCGTTTGTTACTTGACTGCCGCAGTTTTTGTGAGAGTTTTACGGCGTGTTACATTCAAGGCTACAACTCCCGTCGTTTTTATTCCTGGTTTGGCTGCCAACAATGATTGCCCGGGAGGGGACGTCAGGAGGAAAAGAAAGAAAAATGTGGTAACTGGACAATAAATGGCAATCCTAAACTTTCCTCTTGGGGATTGTCATCAGCAGGAAGCCATTATTTTGAATCAAAATGTTGTAAATTATGCATTGCATTGTAAGTCTTTTTTCACAAAAACTGTACATCGTCGATTTAAAACAAAGTATTCAGTTTTTGGACATTTTTAAGTTTCAGCTCTATTTCGTTCCCTGTAATGGGGTGTTAAAAGTTTAGAGAATTCTCCACCAAACGGAATCTGTCTTTAACTTTTGCAAATTGTGTATATAAATTTACATTTTTTCTGAAAATTTGTTTCTGTGAAAAATAAACTGTGTTTTACTATGTATTCTTCCAGATGTTCTTTTTTCTATTTCTACTATTAGTCTCTCTCTTTCTCTCTATTTATATATATATATATTTATCTTGTTCAAATTTCAATCGTTATTAAAATACTTTGTTTTCATTCAATCAAGTTCCGATAATTTTTTTAAACGTGTAGTGGATGGCACTTGATGTTAATATATATTCTTTCAAATATTAATTCAGGGTTAATTAATTAAATAAAATTAATTACTGGTTTTTGACGCCAACTTAGATTCGTCCCCATTGTTGTAACAATTTAAATGTTAAAACAATGATAAAGGCGTCGAAAACCGGTTTTTCAGCCAAACTAGCCGAACCGGATGTGCATTGTTACAACAATGCAGACAAATCATGTTTTTTTTCTTCAATTCGTACTATTAGTTCACTCTCTCTTGATATATGTATATCTTGTTCAAATTTTCAATCTTTTATAAAATACTTTTATTCATGCTTTCAAAGTAGGATTGACTTAATTTTTTTTAATATTACTTCTTATTGTATTGCCTTAATTGTTTATACCGAAACCTTTTAGAGAGTTATGAATAACCTTACATATATAAAAACTTAACTTCTTCAATGGCACGAGGAAAGCCTGCTTGATAATATGTGCCACTTTTGGGCATCCCTTTGAAATTATTTACCTTACCACTGCTCTATACGGGGTTAGTTATCTTAAAAGGTTTCTGAATACCTTGACGTTAATTTTGGACCATACGGCTTCTGGTACAATCAAGTCTTATTCAATTTTTGTTCTGGTTTCGAATGCATTGCAACAGCACTAAATTAAGACTCCTTGCAACACGATGTCCTGCTCTTTTTGTCACCATGCATACGCGTAATGTGGAAAAATAGAATCTGTTGGCTCAGATATAAGATATGTTTATATCTCAATTTTGATATAAGCTATGTTATTTGTTTCTGTATCTTCTCTAAGACAATTTTGTCGTAATTTATCATCATTTACGAGAATTATTCTAATTATGGCAAATTATATATGCTGCATTTACTTGAATTTAATTTGAACTTTTTTTCAGTGTTGATACTGCTAAAAATCGGGTGCGGCTTAGAATAGAAGAACACACGTTTGTTGGACGAGAGAAACGAGTTTCCACCCCTTTCAAAATTAAAAATGTAACCGTTCATTCTAGCCAGTTGCATAGATGACTTATCCCATTCCGAAGTTTTCCCAATTATTCAGTCTATCCTAAACAACGTTGTCTGGTCATATTTAGGAAAAGGTTTTTGTATACACTTTATTTTAATTAACGAAGTATCAAAGATGTCGGTAATAGCATCAATACGAGTTCACTATGGCGCAAGTTTGAAAAGAGAGGCAATTTTACATGCAAACATTTACGAAAGCAGAGCCATTACCACTGAAAATTTGACGCGGATGAAACAAATATAAGCCAATGGCGTTAACAAAATAATGTAATTTTTCTTTTAAATGTTCAATAGTCTTTAATAATTCTTTTACATTCTACTGTAATGCATTCTCTTAAAAAAGAGGGTGCAAAACTTGTGCACTGGATGCCACGGAAGACGACAATGTGAAGGTCACAAATGGCTACGCTGACATCGATTCTGAAGTTAACTGTGACAATGAGAGAGGCGAATCATTTTCAGAACATGATACTGACGGTGAGGGTAATTATAGTCTCATGTATGTTTTTGAAAGTTTTTTAATCTGGTAAAATAAATAAGTTTTTAACTTAT
>BMAO01016742.1:0-37716 GCA_019973975.1 Trichonephila clavata
AATATTTTTAATATTTATTTTTATATTTAAATTTTTTAAGTTCTTGTGAATGCTTTTGTTTTACTGATTCTTTATTAAGTATATGCATACATACATACCTATGTAAGTAAAATAAACCCTACTAAACTTAATTTTGTGGTTATATGACTTTTTTTCAATATCCTTTAACACGAAAGAATATTCCTTTCAATTTAGTGTTAAGCGATTTTCACTGCATAGATGATTATGGAGTGGAGTAGATGTTGTGGACGATATTACCCCATTAATTAGCTCCTGAATCGTACTTGCTTAGCTACTTGAAAATTACAAGATTTGCGAGGGTTTTTCTTTGATAAGTTTGGGAGTTTCCATCTCATTTCAGATAATTAACAATTGAATCGTACCCTTCAGCTTGTCTACTCCCATATCGCATACTCGTTGCTAGTCTTAAATTAAGGAAAATAATTTTTTAAATACCTATTTGTAATTATTTTGAGTCCGATTCAATCGCTGCTCCACCCCTGCTGCTTTCGGATATCCCCCCCCCCGGGAGCTCCAACGATCATCGAGATCTTCACCGCAGCCAACGAGAGGAAGAGGTACCGTAACAGAATGACTGATTCATAAGAATCATAGGTATTTATTGAAAAAGTTACATAACAAAACATAACGCCGAATTAATGCATTAGAAATTTCTACTAAATATATTCCTTAAAAAACCTTTTTTGATGGAACTACTGTATTTATTCGAATCTAAGCCGCATCCCAAATTCTCAACAATTTTTTGTGAAAAATGAAAAATAGCGTAAAATGGTTTGTCGATATCCAATTTTACGATAGTAAAATAAATTTAAAATGAGAACTAATAAGAAGAGAAAAATTAATTGTTTTACTAGTGTTATAAACTTTTAAATGCATGCATGGACCTGCAATTGCTCTAATTGCCCCATTCAACGAATTCTTTTTCCTTCGATTTTAAGACTCATCTAATTTTCAGTAGTGCTAACATCGGAAAAAAGTGCGGCTTAGATTCGAGTAAATACAGTACTTATTTTCTTAGAATAATGTTTTCCTTATCAGATAACACATTAGAAGTTGTTCATTTAGAATTATTTCGTAATAAATATTTAAGTAAATTACGCACAAGATTGACCAAGGCAGAACCACCGAGTGAATAATTCACAAGGCTTATAAAATTCATCGCGGAATTAATTTCATGATTGACAAACTATTTCCATAAAACTCTACTTCATCTAACAATATTGCTACTCCAAATTATTATTATTTGAATATTTGATAGATTTTATAGTGTGGTGTGGCTACAGCGGACGTGGTCAGAGCGAACATTTCGAAACTCATCGTGATTAGAGCGGATTCATTTTCCCCCCATCTTAGAACAGGTAAAGGGTGCAGATAAATAAGTAAATAAATACTTTTAAAAACCACAGACAAAATTTAATACAGTATTTTAAGTGCAATCTCTTTCACGTGAGGGGGCGTTTTTCTACCGTAGTTTTCTGTTTTTGCACTCGATTATCGAATTACAAGGGTAAATATATTTTTGCCACAATCAAATTTAATTATTTAAATTAAATTTTTAAGATATTACAGTGCGAATGCGTTTTAAACAAAGCGAAATGTAATAATAAAAACTTTTTCAAATATTTAAAAAATAATAGTAAGTAACAGTATAATGAAGGGTTTAAACGAATTTTAGGGATTTTTTGGGGAAAAGTGTATTTTAGAGTCAAATAAATATTACAATAGGTACAATTGCCATAAAGTTAATTAGTTTCATTAATGTTACTAAAAAAACTAAAAGTAAAATATATAAAACGGATACAAGTAAATAAAAGAAAAATAAATACAAGTAAATACTAAATAATCTTTGTTATAAAGACATAAATATCATTTACCATTGGATTTATAGTTCAACCTAATTAAATTGTTTGATGATTGGAATTCTTTTAGGATGTTTAGGGTAACAACACAATAGGTGCAAGAATGTCCGCTCAGCCCACCCAGCTCCCCTCACGTGTCCACTCTGACCACGTCCGTTCTAGCCACGTAACCCTACATAGACACCCACAGACTTCTTTCCATTTCAAATCGCTTCCAATGCAAAAAAGAGCATTTTTTGAACAGAATATCCTTGAATTATTAAACTTATTGAAATATATCAGAAATAAATTTAAATCAATTACTAAGAGATAAAATTATCTATGAATTATTTTTAGAAATCTAATGGGAAAATAAACTACGAATATTGTTGTTTAATTTTATTCCAATAGCTGTCGGTATTTGTTTGGGTTGACTATGAGGGGACATTGGACAGAATTCTAAATCAATTAATCTCCATTATCCACTCTGACAATAATGCAGTGTCAATGTAATTCAATAATACAATATCTTACATTACTTTATTCATTCAAGAGACTTTGGTGGTCTACGCTATAAAAACAATAATATATAAAAGCCAGAGTATTAGATTTCTACAAAGCACATCGTTATGTCATTATATCATTAACATCAAATGTGAAAGAAAACTTGTCCTGAAATTGAGTTAATTTTGTTGTGAGAGCTACAAATGGTAAACAGCATCAATTTATTAAATAACAGAGTTCGTTTTATTTTAAATAATTCAATATGTTATTGTCTTATTTCTAAAACATTTTTCTCGTATGATATTAAAATGGGTAAAATAATATACTTTTTTTTAAAGTATTTTCAAGTCTATTTGAGCTTTTAAAAATAAATTTTACTGAAAAAAAAGTGATCGGTAAATCTGACTTGGAAAAAGAACGAATAGCATCGCATTTAAATGGATTATAAAAATTATAACTAGACTATATAGGACGTAGATTAATTTCTTCAATGAGAATCTATAGAAAAACCTTTCAGGGTTCCTTGAGTTTGAAAAAAATTATTTGTTAATTTATATATATACTAGCTGTTACCCGCCCGCCTTGCTGGGTATTTCATGATGTTTTATAAATTTTTGTTGGTAATATATATGTATAAATTTTGGATATTTAAGTCCTAACATTAAGAATTCGATTGTATTGAAAAATATGCGCCCCTTACGTTCCTCAACGCCACTTGGGAGTCGATTTTCACGAAACGCCTTTTTGTGGCGTATCTGTATTCTATGACAGGAATCTGCTTACCAAATTTCAACACTGTGCGTCTAATAGTTTAAAAATCGGAATAATTATTTATATCTCCCCTTAACCCCTTGCAACACCCCTTAGGGATCATTTTTCCCAAAACCCATTTTGTAGCGGATATTTACTCCATGAAAGAAACATGTCTACCAATTTTCAAGCAGGTTGGTCAAGTAGTTTAAAAACGAAAATATTTATCTATTACTTACCCCCCCCCTCGCAACGCCACTTGGGGGGTTACTTTCCCAAAAACCATCTTGTATCTGATCTCTACTCTATGAAAGGAATCTATTTATCTAATTTAAAGACTGTGCGTCTTAATAGTTTAAAAATGGAAATAATTATCTATAACGCCCCATAAGCCTCCGCAATGTCACTTGGGGGTCGATTTTCACCAAACTCATTTCGTAGCGGATCTCTTCTCTATGAAAGGAATCTGCTTACCCATTTTCAAGATTGTACGTTAAGTAGTTTAAAAATGGAAACAATTACTTATAACGCCCCTCAACCCCCCGTAACGCCCCTTGCGTTTCGAATTTCGCCAAATCCGTTCTTAGCTAATATCCACTTCATACAGGGAACATGTCTACCAAATTTCAAGTCTGTAAGTTGAACAGTTCCGGAGATATTGTGATTAGTCAGTCAGTCAGTGAGTGAGTCGCTTTTCTCTTTTATATATATAGATAATTATTTATATCTCCCCTTACACCCCTTGGGGGTCAATTTTCCCAAAATCCATTTTGTAACGGATATTTACTTCATGAAAGAAACATGCCTACCAATTTTCAAGCTGGTAGGGGAAGTAGTTTAAAAACGAAAATATTTATCTATCACGCCCCTTAATCCCCCGGAACGCCACTTGGGGGGCTATTTTCCCAAAACCCATCTTGTAGCTGATATCTACTCTATGAAAGGAATATATTTGTCAAATATAAAGACTTTGCGTCTCATAGCTTAAAAATGTTAATAATTATCTACAACGGCCCCTAAGCCCCCGCAACGCTCCTTAAGGTTCAATTTTCACCGAACTCATTTTGTTGGGGATCTCTACTCTATGAAAGGAATCTGTTTACCTAATTTCAAGATTGTACATCGAGTAGTTTAAAAATGGAAACAATTATTTATAACGCCTCTTAACCCCCCGTAACGCCCCTTACGATTCGAATTTCACAAAATCCGTTCTTAGCTGATCTCTACTCCATAAAAGGAACATGTTTACCAAATTTCAAATCTGTAGGTTGAATAGTTCCGGATATATCGTGATTAGTCAGTCAGTCAGTCAGTGGGTCGCTTTTCTCCTTTATATATATAGATAATTTGCAGCTTTTTTGTGTTGTATTTATTTCCACTGTTGTTTTAATTTAACCAAATTACATTTAAAAAAAAAAAACAAATTCAAAAAATATACAGGGAAAGTAGGCGGAAAATAAATAATTTGACATCTCTTTTCTAAAAGAAAAAAAAAATAATCACGGAAAAAAGTCGCAACTCTTTCAGAAGTTAATAAGAATAATACAATAGTAGGGTTATTTATAGTTCTCTGATCTTTACTGCTTCAAGAGTTATTTTTAAATATTACAACTTCAGTAATTTCATAGATATGTGTAATTTTTATAGCTCATTCCAATATGCTTAGAAATACAGAAATCAATAAATGCTAAAGGTCAGCAAAGGATGTATAGTGAGCCGTAAGTCTAATTAAAAGAATCTATAAATCCTATTTTAAATTAGAATTAAATGTGACTAAAAAATGTAAATAAAAAAAAAAAAGAAAGGATTAAAACTAACCGTAAAACTTATCAATTTTTTGTTTCTTGCATTGCTTTTTGCTTATGAAACCTTGATTTATTATTTTTAAAAGTGCATCCGAAACAGCCGATGCTCTACTTAACTGAACAGTGAGATAACTATCATAAAAAAAAAATTATGGCACGTGTCAGCGTATTATCATGTGCGCGTAACACTATTATGTCTCATGAAGAGCATCGGTCGCCAGTAACCAAAACAACGACTTCATTAGCTCAGCTTGGCGTTCAATTTGGCATTCAGTTTCACGTTCACCCGTATAGTTTCCGTTCCCGTAAGAATACGGAAATAAAATATAGCCTATGTTACTCCCCGTTAATGTAGCTTTTCATTAGTGAAAGAATTTTTAAAATCGCACCAGCCGTTTCCGAGATTAGCCGGAACAAACAGACAGACAGACAGACAAAAATTTTAAAAATTGGTTTTTTGATATAAGTACCGTAAATACCTTTAAATGCATTTAGTAACAAACTGCTAATTTGAAATTACAAACAGACACTTCAATTTTATTTATTTATATAGAAGATAATTCTCAAAGATAACTTATTAGATATCGTGATATATACATCTTTTTCCGATAAATTGATTAAGTTAATTATAGCAGTATCAGAGTAAATGCACAGGATATCATAACAATGTGTTAAGTTTTTTAATCCAAAATTAACATTTTGTGTGCTACTTTTTTTCCAACCTTTTTTCTTTTGAATTTTTTTGTATTGAACCAAAATATTATTATCATTTATAGTATATGTTACCGTTAAAGTGTGAAATCCGTTGTTTCATATAATAACTAGGTATTTCATGAAATTACTAGAAAGTCAGTTAAAGTATATACAATTATTGAATTCTACGATTTTGCTAGGTATTCTCTCGAATAACGATTACTTGATCGTTAAAGTATGAAATACGACACTTGAAAGCTCTTTGAACCAGTTAAAGCTGTCAATTTTGAGAGCCCCTTCTAGCTGTTGTGACTCGTGTAAAAAATGTGCTTGTTTCAAAAATAATACGTAGTGCAATTCAAAGTGCGTATTATTTTTGAAACAAGCGCACTTTTAGTTTACAGCAATCCTAGCTCTAATGAACAATAAAAAGTATTATAAATGTATTTCATAAAATTTAAATTAACATTTTGCTTGTAAAAGTTAACACAACGTTTTTATGAAGAAACATTTTTCTTCCCGGCATGTATTTTCTCTTAACAATATTTAAATATAACTATTGTGCAGCATATTTTTCCTCCTTTCTGTTTAACTAATGTTAGCAAAATGAGCAATAATAAATTATATCATCTGTTATTTTTCGAGAGATTTTAGCTATTTATAATCAATTAATTTATAAAATATCTTTGAAATTGTTCATTTTTCAATCTTCAACGCTCTATCATTAGTTATTTCATAGAATACCTAGGTAAAGTATTAAATTTTCATGTATTATATACTTTAACTGGTTTGTCATTTCAAAATACCTAGTTATTCTATGAAATAACTGAATTAGAAACTTTAACGGTAGCATGTACATCGTTTTAATATCCTAAATAACTAATTTATAATTATGTCAATTTCTTTTATAACTAATTCCATTATAACTTACTTCGGTAAATGTTTTGGTCGCAATAACCTAGGGGTTACGGTCGCGAACTTGTGGCCGACGTGTCATGAGTTCGAGTGCTAATGACACTGAAACCCTGCGTGTAGAGGGTTTTGTCGAGACTCAAACTCTTCTCCCGTTGGTGTCTAGTGGTAGTTTGGAAGGGGGGGGGGCTGTCAGCTCAGATGTCCTCCTGGTCACCTGACCATGGTTCACAATTACGAGGTCCGTCGCCAATAGATCTCGTGTTGTTTTATAGACCGACGCAAAAATAAGCACTCATTCACTTTTTCAAAGTTTATTTTGAGCATCTATATTAAAGAAAAATACAAGAAAAGGTTTCCATAGGAAGAGGACTCCATATGAGAAAACGTCTAGGATTTTATCTTTGCCTACAAACAAATTTAGGGTCTTCGGAGTTTGTGGTTTCTCTAGCACTAAGGGAACTGTTAGAGGGGTTCAGCAACTTCACCTTCAAAGAAATCCATGATTCAACAACAGAATAAATGGGAGAGAGTAATATATATATTTGCGTCGCACTATGAAGCAACATGAGGGATATTGGCAAAGGACCTCGTAATTTTGAACTTTGATTAAGTGACGAGGTCGACACCGAGCTGGCACTCCCCCTCTCCAAACTACCACACCATGTCAACGGGAGGACTTTGAGCTCGACAGATTGAACGTGCATCCGCCCCACGACAAGGCAAAGCTTCAGTGGTACCAGGACTCGAACTCGTGACACTCCGACCACGAGCTTGTGATTACAACCACTAGACTACCACGGACGAATATACATAAGAGAAGAGATGCATAGGAAGAGAACTCCGTCGACGATTTTATCTTGACGCACAAGAAATTAGCGGCTGGGTGACGTATTTGGTTTGTCACTGGCCATCTGCATTTCGATTGCGGGTTGGACACCGGCCCAAGTCAGAGGATTTTCATAACGCAGAAAATCGACAGCGTCCATGCCATATGATTATGTGGCATGCAAAAGATCTCTAGAGTGCCTGCTTGATTTGGGTGCTCTCGGCAAAATGACATTCCTAGAGCAAGTTCGTCTCGTCAGATGCCTTCTTCTGGGGAGGAAACTGAGTGCCAAAATTACTTGCGGCGATTGGTATCGCCATTATGGTGCCGCACAAAAAAGTGATTCTCCTGGGGAATGTACTAGATCTGCAATAGTAAAATACGAATCCGCATCAGCAGCCCGATGGGGGGGATCAAAGAAATTTCGGATCTTTACTTTCCTGAATGAAATTCCCTCTTTTAGAAGATCTGGGGATCCACTAAGGGGGCTGTTGGAGGGATTCTAGGCCTTTCCCTTCAACAACAAAGAAAATACCCGATTCATATAATAGTCTGGTCCTTTATGCACATGAGTTTTCAATGTTACCTTTAACATTATTTCATTGCATATATTCACGAACGATAAATTCAATTCCTCCTAACAACTCAACTCAATCGAATGGAACGCAAACCCCATTTGCGGCAGTGACAGGGCGATAAACGCAATATCTCGCCATTGCGCAATTAGCACTAAAGACGACATGTTTACTCATGTATGAACAAAGCACTATCGCATGTCACCCAAATATAGCTATCTGGCTTCCGACTCCAAGAGACCCTATCGAAACGAACTCCCAACAAAAGCAAGAAAGGGGCATTGATGGATGCTTTTCTGGTTTGCCTTTCGCAAAGATCACGAAACATTTTTCCCTGCACTTTGTCTGTCTCCACTCACCAACTGCCATTAATCTTGTGGAACGCGCACGCCAGAGAAGCCTTACGCACACATCGGCATGGAAAAAACACGAAGAAATTGTTCCTTACCAGTACTTTTTTGGTAATTTTTAGAACTAATTTTTCTGAGAGATGGAAATTAGTTTCCTACCCTTTCGTGAGATGTGGCGATGATCGGAATGATATGTTTAAGGAGGGTTTATTATTAGATGGGTTGAGGAAATAGACAGGGAAGTGTTATGTCTCTCTTTTTTTTGTGTGGAAACTGGAAATTGAAAGAAATATAAGTTGGAAAAACTGTTTTGAAAAATAGTTTATTAAAGTTGAATGACATATTTTTTTAATTCTAAATAGAATATTCGAATTAATCTTTTTAAGCTAAATCATTTTACGGTTATTTCAGTTGTATAATAAATAGAAACCAATTCATTAGTATATTTGCTTCTGGTTAGTATGTAGGGGTCCCAGTAACTTAGTGGTCATGGTCACGAACTCGAGGCCAGCCTGACATAAGTTCGAGCCCGGTGCCGCTAAAGATCCACCTTGTAGAAGGGATGATTCAAAAAAATCCCTGCACGTTTGATGTCGTCCCGTTGGCATGGTGTGGAAGTTCAAAGAGGGGATGCCATTTCAGGTGCCATTCTCGTCACTTGCCCGTGGTTCATCCCCAACAGCTCTCGTGTTGCTTTGTAGTACGATTTTATAATATACATCATTCTGTAAAATATTACCCCAATTTGGCAGAAATCTGTTTCTTTGGGATGTTTATGGGGAAAAAAAGTAAAACTTTGTTAGGAAAATTGTTTATACAATATAAATAAAAACCAAATTAAACAATGAAAGCGAATTGTAAACATTTTATTCCGTTTTACCCATGTTTAAATAACATCTTCAGAAATCAAGTTAAGGGGACTGGTATGATTTATACAAAATTTTCATTCAACTGATTTTCATAATTTTTTTGGTTGGCTCCTGTTTAACCCCAGTTCATCGACCCCTTGGCGATGATTATTCACGCCAGAAAATTGTTGTAACCCCCTCCCTCCCTTGTTTTTGTAAAAAAGTGTTTTGTTTATCAGATGTATGAATCCCCTTTGAAGCGAGTGGTTAGCGCTATAACCAACTCTAAACCAATTTACAATTGGTAATTTATAGATTATTAAAGTTTGTTTGTTTTTGTTAACTTAAATTGAGTGATTATTTGAGATGAAATTGTTGAATTAGAATATTTACCAATCGAACCTGCAAAATACCGAAAAATGCCTGATTTGTACGTCCTATGTGTATGTATGATTTAAAACAGATTTTGGGCTCAAAATTTCATAAAAAGCTAACCATTTAATTTTTTAAAGGAAAAACTTGAAACTTATGAAGTGATTTTGAAATGCTACTCCTCCTACAAAAATTGACGTACATATATGAAATTTGATTTACAAGTACCTCAAACTATGCATAACAAAAGTTAGTATTTGTTTTGCGATAATATGATTGGTCTTTGTATAATTCTTCTTTTTATGAATGCTTATTGAAAATTCCTTAAAAATATGTAAATTTTAAATTTAATTATTTTTAAAAAAATAAGTATTGCTTTGATTGAAAAATGCGTACCAACTTTTATTCCATGTACTATTAGCAACAAGTGAAAAAAAGCCTTAGCCTTAGGCACAATAGAAAAAAAAGCCTTAGCCTTTAAAATGAAGACAAACTAGTTATTTGATCTTTCTATGAGATAAGTCGGTTTAAAGTTTTGATTAACCATCGGAATGTGAATTAAAACAAATGTAAAAGTTATCGTAACTCTGCGATTTTTAAGCTTAGAGCGTTCAAATTTTGAGAGTTTGTTGAAAAATATAAAAAATTTTAGATTTGATTTTTTGACCGATTTTTGTCATTTAAAACGTACTGTGTCCCCTTAAAGATTACGAGGCTTTTAAATATTAGCTGCATTTTTACGAAACAAATTCCTTTGATTTTAAAATTATTCAGTTTAATGCTTATTAAAATTATCGTTCAAAAAAGAAATTCTCTTCATATCTTTTTTACATTTAGTTTCCATCTGAATGTCATGATCTTGATGTTAAACTTAGCTAGTTATAAACTTCATTGTGCGTCATACACAAGTAGAGTCTTGAACTTAATTTGCAAAAGATCAAATTACTTACTCTAATATATATTATGAAAAAAAAAATTATTGCATTACTTTTCAAAGTTGGATCAAAAAGCATTGTCTAAGTTATATGCTGAAAAGTTCGCAAATTTCGTATTCCTCGAGAAATCTTTCCAATTTATTAACCTTAATCCGTGAACTCAAAATGCTTCCTAAATAATAAAAATTAGAGTTAAAAAAAAACACCCTTTTATAGTTAATTGAACTAAGTTGTAACTTAATATTTTAGTCGCCAATTCTGGAAATGGAATCTGAAATGAGCCGCCAGATACGAGATGGGATCTGAAAATGGGAAATCGTTAAGCTTGATGATCCTGATCAGGACAATGCAACAAAATTATCAAATTATTGTATTGTCATCGATCCTGTGGACAAGTGAGAAAAATTTCGAATTAATCTGACTTTATAAAGTAGGTAAAAGTTGAGTTCTAAGATTCCGTTACATACAAGTGAACCTCATAAAATAGTGTTCAAAAACTATTCCTATTTCATATTATTCTCGTTTTACACGCTACTTTTATTTCAAAATTTCTCACAATAATAAATAAAAGCAGTTAATTCAAATGCGTTTCTAGAAACTCATCTAATTAATCGAAGTAGAGAAAGTGCATCATTTCTTACAAAACTATTTTTACAACTGCTAATTACTTTTCTTGTCATATATTTCCTTTTCATTAAAATTGTTGCCATCAGTGTTTCGTTATTTTAAAATGATTTGCTTATTTTTAAAATTGTATAATTACATTATATATTATCCTGTAATTACATTTGTGTGCTTTATGCATAATTTTGTGTGTTTTGTGTATATAATTTGTGTGTTTTCCTGAATAATATTTGCTTGCATTGTATTTTTTTCTTTCTTTTTGATAAAAAGAATAATGGTTATTAGACTTAAGTCTAATAGTTTCACAACATATCTGAAACTACCAGATAAAAAATTTTAAAATGACTTATAAATTAAAAAAACAAATGAATAAAGAATGTGGCTATTATGATGTAATTTGAAATCGAATTGATTTAATATAGCTTTCTCTATGTAAAATATAATAAATACTGAGTGTTTGGAGAACAAATTGTTAAAAAGCGCTGTAATACACACACATATTTAGGCAATTGTAGTGGAAGGTCGGGCCTTAAAATTATGTTAACCTTGCAACATATTAATTCAGAAAGCAAAGAGTTTTCTGTTATATTACTAGGTCCATTTTATTTTGACATATACTGTTTCATTTCTTTTTTTTTGTTTATCTTTATTAGACTTATAGCAATTTACCATATTTATGTGTGTGTGTGTGTGTGTGAAGGGCCCAGGGAGGGCGGCACTGCATGCGCCCTGACACATGACTCAGCTGGCTTCGCAGGTGGGCGACCGGCGATCCCCTGATCCAGCCGAAGCGGAGAAGAAGAGAGAGAGAGAGAAACTCTGCTTCCTTGAGACGAACTTTTTAGTCTTGGCAACGACGCGCATTTCAATGTTTAACGTAAAACAGCATTTCTGACATTGTGTTAGCCCCTTTTTTTGTTAACTGTTAGAATAAACAGTTTTGTTTGTTAACTCTTACACTTTACCGGCTAACGAAATAAACCCATTACCCATAATCATCACATGTATTTGAACATGCAAAAGTATTTCAGAGACTTCTTCTGTTTATAACTCAAAAAAAAGTTTATGTCACTTAAGAGTTTAGTTTGATTTTAATTATAATAACGGGTATTGATCTTACAAAAATTTTAACAACTATAATTATGTATTAAATTTCATCATCATATTACGTAACCGTATTTCTTAACTACAGTAACTGAAATATTTAATTAAAATTCCGAGGTAACCCGTTAATTATTACAACATATTAAATAGAACTTCCTGCATAATTATCTGAAAGCAAATTCTAAATTAATATGGATCATTCTACCTACTAAAATATTGCGTGATAAATGGAGTGGAGTGGAAGCTATTAAGAAGTTTCATTAGTCGAGAAATATAATTTCACAAAACATTGAATAAATGAATTTAAGGACTGGACATATGATGTCAAGCGAGAATAAATCTACGCGTTAACGCAATCCAAATAAACTTGGTTTAAAATTCATAAAAGTCACACAAAATTAGAGTAGATGGTTTAAAAACAAGTAATATAAATTTTTTAAAGTCAATTCCTACTCAACAAAGAACATTTTTATTTTAGTTAATTATATTTAGTTAATGAATTAATATTTGAAAAAATTGAATAAACATCAAGTGTCATCTACTACAAGTTTAAAAAAATATATTTGAAGCCACACGCGCGCGCACACAAGAAAAAATTCGTTTGAAAAACGCCATCTGTTGGTGCTAGTTCTAACTACGTCAGAAATAATGGAGAGTAAATTTACCATTCAAAATAAAATTTAATTAATGAATTAATATTTGAAAAAACTATATGAACATCAAGTGTCATCCACTACAAGTTTAAGAAAACGTATTTGAACTTCAGTGGATGAATAAAAAGTATTTTGTTAACGATTGAAAATTTGAACAAGATATATATATTTCCCTTATATTTCCCTTGCCCTAGTATTTATGTGGCTAAAACTATTCTATCATGACTATAGTTATCTTAGGTATATAACTATTTTTTGTATATTTTTGTAATATATATATATATATATATATTATACACACACATATATACACACACACATATATATACAGTAGAAAGTGAACTAACAGTATTAATTGAAAAAAGCGACAAAATTTTTTGGAAAGTACAGTAAAAAAGAATGCAAGTAGTTAGGTCAATAAATGTTTTTTTAACGTCGCTCTATGTAACACAAGAGTAGTTGTGTGACATCGTAACTCATAATTTTGAACTATGATTACGTGAAGAGGACAACACCCTCTGCAAAGTGAGGTATGGTACCTCAATCCGGAAAAAAGGACTGCAACACCATAAGATAATATAGGTTTTAGACCCTCTAGAATTGAAAGATTCTACACACCTTTGTTGAATCCTTAACTAGCATTCTCCAAAGCATGGAAGTGAATTAAGTAAAGTATCTCAGATGTTGTTTTCTTGGTCAGGTATCCGAGTGTTCATAGTCACTCAATTAGGTATTTTTATTACTTTAAACAAATCTAGCTGAAATGATTCGATTGTCCAACAAGTCCATAAAAACCGAAGTAAAAATTGGAGAGTGAAAAGTTAAACTCTTAACATTATCTGGATATAGATAACACATTAATAATTCGATAGATAAAAAAATAATTAATTTTTATGCAGATTTTATTTTAATGAATCCTAAACCTTAAAATGAAAACTTTATTTTAAAAACGAATATGATGTTCTAATAACTAAGACTTTCTTTACACGATATTTAAACACAGGATCCGATCAAGAAACACTTCCTTCAGATAGAAAGAAAAAAAAATTAAAGCTTAGTATAATATTATATCCCCCTAATTTATAGTGAACATCCTTTTTTAATGTAGTACTAATTTTTATTTAAATCAATCCATGTTTTTGCTGTAAAAAATATTTTCCATGTTTCGTCTTTTACGGTACGTTACTATGGTTATCTACTCGGTGCTTTATTCTTCCCGCTTAAGTAAAAAAAAATCAAGCTAAATAAATAATTCTTTACTGTGAGAATATTATGTGATAAAGATAAATATGCATAATAAATTGACTTGTTTTGAAAATGGATATTTTTTCTATTAGAAAAGTGTTTTCTCGTCTAGTGTTCTGTTCTTAACATAAAACTAAGAAACGTGCTAAAATGATGAACATTTCGGATTTAATAATCAATAAAAGGAACAGCCACGTTAATAACTTCCCTCATTTCAACTGATGTGGTGGGGTAGTTATGATAGGGGGTGCCAGTTTAGGTGTCATCCTCGTCGCTTGCCCGAGGTTCAAAATTACGAAGTTCATCGCCAATAGCCCTCGTGCAGCTGTATATTGTGACGTCAATATAACTCTGACACACTTACTATTTCTGTAAAATTCTGATAACTATTTTCTAGCTTCTGGTAGGGCTGATGAAAATGACCTACCTCCTCTAATATTAAACGAGTGTCTCATTTTGTCGATAAAATTTTTTTTCTATATACTTTATAAAACTTCGTGCATCCAATAATGGATGTAATTTTTTTCCTTCCAGTTGTAAGCGCATAAAAATTTGGGAAAAAAGTTTTAATGTTATTAAAAATATAAGTGATCAAAAACAGTTTTGAAAAAAGGAAAATCATAAGATTTCAAAATTTGTATGCATTTGGATTCCTCTTATGGAATGTTTGTGAAGATGATCTATAAGACTTCTAACAATTTTTTATCCGAATAACTTCATAAGTACTCATTAAGGCGATAGGTACCATCTACAGAATTTTTTTTTTATTTTTAATATTTGATATTTGTGTGGTTTTAATTGTATTTTATAAAGTTTAATATTTATAATAATTCCATACAAAAATTTTTTAATCTGTTGCAAAATGTTTGTAAAATTTAAATTTTCTGAGCTTTTTTTAAAACATTTTTTAAATTCTTAAAGCTTTTTTAAAAATGTTTCTTTTCTTTCAAAATTTTTTTCCAAGTACCTTATACTATACTACATAAAACTGTGCATGGGTTTTTTCTGCTGTTGCTCTTAATTTTTATTAATTTTTTTATTATTTTTAACCATTAATTTTGATTTTGAAATTCTTTAGAAAAAGTACTAAACATGTTTGAGCTAATTCCATCCACTGTTTTACAAAACATACATTTCAGAACATGCATAAAAAATTTCAAACCCATACTTCAATTATCAAAAAAGCCTTAGGGTTTTGAATAATAGTATATGTACAAAAATTCAACATGGAGAAAAATCAGTTTGAAGTTTTCATTCCATGAATAGCATGATATAATATTCATCGAATAGTCTGAAACTTTTATGAAATGTTAATTAGCTTATTTAGAACTGCTTACCATAAAAATTGCACAACTGTAGAACAATTAAACAGTATACTGCCATAATGAATATATAGAAAAAAACGAATGAAAGATCAATATTTCATAAAACTTTATCTTAATAATTATAATAAAAAATAAATACACACACTTCAGAGCTAATTCCATGCTCAGAGCTAATGCACAACATGTACAAAAGATGTTTATGCCTTTATTTTTTATTTCCATGATTTTAAAAGCCTTCGCATGTTAAATATTGTACACGAATGAAAGCAAAATCAAATAACAATTTATAGGTAAAATGTATCAAAATCTAAGAATTGCAAATGTGCATTTGTTTAAATAAATATCTTAAAATATTTTAATAATAAAAGTGTTGAATTTCACACACATGGGATATATATATATCACCCAAAACCAATATATAAAAATAGGAGAGTTTTTCTATTCTTGCGAATTAGATTTTTAATTATCTGAGTTATCAAAATTAGATTTATTTAGTATTTGTGCTTTGGGAGAATCCGTTTTGAAGTTTTAATTTCATTCATAATAATATCATAAAAAGCACGCAACAACTTTTAAATCTTGACCAAATCCATTTGCTCTTCCCAATAAACAATTCACAAACTAGAATTTTTGCATGAATTGCACAATTCTTTCTTGAAATGATTTGTTACTGCAAATATAATGTCAGTCTCATGTACGCGCGATAGAAAAATAATTAATTCATTTTTTATCAGGCTCTTTTCTAGCAGATAATCTGAAATGTGGGCGTAGTCGTTGCTGTCCAGCATCAAATATTGCTCCATAACTTGAAAAAAAATGCAGGTAAAGCTTTGTGAAATTTTGCAGGCATGTTTATAAAGATTCGAGGTATCAAATAAGCCAATAAAAATATTTCGACAGTTTAAAGTTTCTTAGGGTACCATATGGCCTTAAATTCGAGTAAAATTTGGAATGTAGGCTACTTATACACCATACTCTACTTAATTCTACAAAAATTTTAGAATTTGTAAGGGAATTTTTTAATTATTTTTTTAAACCATGAAGCAATTAACAACATTTTCCCTCATTTTTCGATTAATCAAATGGATGTACCCTAAAATCAGGGGTACAATGCGCACCTATATTTTTTCAAGCATCAATTTTTAATTTTTATGTATATTTGCCTTATAATGCACACCCCCTTTTTAACGAAGAAACCAGAAATGTACTTAAGCAATGCTCTTATATATTTGCAGTCATTTATTCGAGGTATTATTCCATGCTTATAAAAGAAATAGTATACTCTTTTAGAACTACAATCCTTTAAGTTCATGAGGAATGTCATTTCTTTTAAATAAACAGTATTCCGATACATTTAGAAATCTGATTTTTTGAAGTGAAAACTTCTTTAGCGGCGTTGGGCGCTTTTTGGTAGGGGAAAATCTTATGGGTTCGCGTCACCGACATGCTCTGACTGGCGCATGCGCAGTGTGCTGTTCGCCTTAGAAACATTTTGGATGGATGAAATCTCGTGCGTTCGCGTCACCGACATGCTTATAGCAGTGTATCTGTAGCTATACAGCTGACGTATAGTGCTGTGTATATCTTATAAGTGAAATTGAATGGATTTGGTGAAAAGTTCAATGTGTTTTTCTGTGCATTGTTGAAATAGTGTTTTTGTTTGATTATTATTTGCATCGTTTAATTGAAGAATCATTGTGCGGTACAATAGTGAGTACCAAAAAAATTCTAATTTTTTTTAAGATAAAAAATAAATAACAGAAAATTATTTCAAAAACTCGTATTTATTTTGTCGTTTGAAATTTTTATATTATTTAAAATTATTTTAAATCTTCGTATTTATTCTGGCGTTTTAAAATTTTGAATTATTTATTTTTTAATATTTAACCTCCACAATGCATCACGCAATCCGGATTAGTATTTCACAGTGGCTTAGACGTTTTCTTACTACTGTGGTAAAAAAGATTTTTAGTTATTCAATCATATTTTTATCGTGGATTTTGAAATTAAAAATTTTATAAAATATAATAATAATTCAAGATTATAATGTGTTGAAGTTTAAAATATGGTTATTAATGCAAATAAACATAAAAGATCAACAAGTCATCGAGAGGATCTAACGTTAGAATTGAAAAGGTTACAAAACAATACACTACAAACGGTAACCAAAACTTTTCTAGAATTCATCTCCAACAAGAAAGGATTATCGATATTTTCATTCCATTGTCAAAGTTTGCATGCGCATGCAGCTGACCTAAAAAATGATGCTATCGTAAGAAAGTCAAATGTTCTGCTTTTCTCAGAAATTCGTATGAAAAACGAAGATCCACTTAATATTCCGAATTTCAACTTTGTTGTAAGTTATTAAAGACCCGAAGTTCCAGCAGCAGGCGTAGCTATTTATCACAATACCCAAGATACATCACACTTGATTACTTCACATATGGACCTACATACTAAATTCACTAGAAGCATTGGTGTTAATGTTTCTGATATCGGCGAAATATGCGTTGCGATTCCGAGAATGGGCAATACATATTAATGGTTGCCATTTATATTTTGCCTGGAAAATCTGAGACAGATACAACAATTTTTATTCGAAAATTTGATGATTTATACAAAAGAAGGTTCTGAAATACTCGAAAAAAGATTTAGCGAAAAATAATGTTCCGATGATTTTAAGTGGAGACTTCAATATTAACTTTGCAGATGATAAAAATCTACCACTAATTGATTTCCTAAATGAAACACTTAATTTAAATATGTCCAATGACCGAAAACTCAGTTCTACAAAATATAAAACGACGATCGATGCGGTTTTTACGCGATACTTAGATAATTTGAATCAAACATTTTCCTTTCTTACTTTAGTTACCATAAGCCTATTTTATCTTTTTAGAACAAAATGAGAAAATTGAAAGTACAAAAAGTCTAAGTATTGTTGAAATTAATGATGACAATGATGCAAACAATTAAAACAATGTTAAAAATCAAGTACATTGAAATTTAAGTAAATACAAATACTATCCATAAATAATATGATTGTATATTAATTGTTATTTCAATTGAATTGTATTTATATTTTGTCATGATCTTGTACAGCCGTAATATATTTGAATAATAAAAAAACCATATAAACATATGCGTATAATTGTTGCTCGGAGTGTCAATATATGTGAAAACCAGATTGAAGTTGATAATTTTAATTCAAACATTATGAAATTTCAAATTTTAATACTAAAAGTTCAAAGTTTTCACTTCTATCGCAGTCTCTATGACTACCATTTTTTTTTTATATGCTCATTTTTTTTTATTTTTAAAGCTATCATTTTTGTACCCGGCGTATAGCGCACACCCATAAATTTCGATCTTATTTCTTGTGTTAAAAATGCGCGTTATACGCCGGATTTTACGGTAACTACGCAATTTGTAACTATAATATAATATACATTCAATAACATATATTTTTCTATTTAGAACTGGTTCTAGAAAGCCCTTTTTCTGTTATTTAATTTTGAATAGTTTCATAGCTAAACTTCACACTGTCACCAGCATTGGTAATTTCTGTCGCTCCTGAAAAAATAAATTTTATACTGGATAATGAGAGAAATTATTAAAATAACGAGGATATATTTTTGAGGAATGTTATTATTCCTTTCAGAAACAAAAATTTATCCAAATGAAGTACGAGGCCTGTCCGGAAACTACATATCGTTTCGTTCTACCGCAACCGCAGTGGTAGTTTTGCTCACGTGTCTCTGGTTAAATGTCATTTCAGTGATACCACTATGGCCAGATTGTGCTGTTTTTACGCGTGTCAGTGAGCATTCAAAATGTTTAAGACGATTTCCAATTCCACATACTGTGAAGTGCATTAATCCGTTTTTTAAAACGCAAGGAATGTTAAGCAAGTTCAAGTTCATCATTAATTTGTAAAGATTACAGTGAAAATTCAATGAGTGAGGAAATCGTGAGAAAGTGGATACGACAATTCTATGATGGGTGAACAAATGTTTATGACAAAGCACAGAGTGGACGGACTTCTGTTGATGGTTTGGTTGAAAAAGTGAAGGAGAAAATTCATGAAAACAGACAGTTCGCAATAAAAATGCTTTGTACTGAGTTTTCACAAATTTCAAAAACTGTTCACTTTTGGCATCTTTTTTAAAGAGGGTAAAAGTAAGTTGGTTTCCCGAAATAAAAAATGCCTGAGCAATGGTGGTAAATATGCAGAAAAATAGTCCAGACACACTATTTTCAGTAAAAATAAATTTTGTTTTCAAAAAAGATTTTTCATGCTTTTCCAAAACGGTACTTAGTTTACAAACACGCTTCGTAAATACCAAAGATATGTTTTCTATTTATTTATTTTTAAAAACGGTGATTTCTGACCTAAGCATTATTCAAAACACATCATCGACAAAACATGAGCGTGTGTTTGGGAAAATAAAAAAAAAATAAAAATAATGAAGAAATATCATTTGTGTGTATGTTAACCAGAAACATAACAAAAACCAGGTTACAAAGTTTTAGCTATTTACAACACCTCGATGAATGTCAATATTTGACATAACTTAAAAGCCAACTGCACGTATTTGGAGAGCGCGTAATTTTGCTTAGGACATAAAAAGGGTGGAACTCTCAGTGGTAAAGTATTTTGAAAACATGAACATTGGGGCAGAAAAAATTGTTACATTTGAATTTACGATGTGTGTGAATAGTGTTTTCTTTCTCATTATCTATGATAACTCTATTTGAAGTGCAATTTATTTTTGGGAAGGATAAAGGGTTCATGAAGTGTTTAGTCAATCCTATTTTTCATCTATGCTCCGCTTAGCGCTGGGCTTAGTTTCATTCAAGTGCCTTCGAAAACCTACTTTCTATTAATAGATATTTACCATAAAATTCGGCGTATAACGAGTTGGAGCTGCAATTTTTGATTTCAAGGTATATTCGCCGTATAACGCGCACTCTTTTTTTTACGAAGAAACCTGAAATGGACGTATGCAATACTCTTACGTTTTTAAGTCATTTATTCGAGGTATTTTCCCAAGTTTTAGGAACAACCCTTTAAGTTCATAAGAAATGCCATTTTTTTTTTAAATAAACAGTATTTCAATACATGTAGAAGCATAATTTTTTCCCCCTATGCTCATCCTTTTTCATTTTTATACCTGGCATATAACGCTCACCCGTAAATTTCAATCTTATTTTTTGTGTTAAAAGTGCGCGGTGTGCGTGGATTTTGCGGTACATATCTTTTAAATTTTGAAATTCAAGGTATCAGTTTGGGTTTTAAATCTGCTTACTTAAAAGCTGTTTCAATGGAAATAAAAATTAAAAAAAAACAGGCTTATGTTAATTTTTCGAAGCAAAACTAAGGTTATTGGCAACGGATTTTGTTGTCTTGAGATAAGATCAATAGTCAAGGATGACACCAGAACTAGCACCCTACTCTCCAACCTTTCACACCACACCAACTTGGGGATTTCGAGCCATAAGAGGAGGGATATTACATAGCATGGGGGTGACAAACCACCATAGCACAGGAGGAAGGTCGCCAACTCCATTTAGTTGGCGGAAATCGCGATAATAGTAGCCTTCGGGAGAATGATGAGTCAGACAAGGGGAATGGTCAAACGAATGCGGCGATTTTGAGCGCCGTGGTAGGATTGAAGAAACCTGTACCTATGCAAATTTCCCCCTTCTTTCAGAGTTGCTACATGGAGTAAGGCAGTGCTTCTCAAAGTTTCAATATTCACAACCGGATATACAATCACAATTTTCATTGCGCCCCCCTCATACAATAACAGTATATTGAATCGAATAATACTATACATTGATGCTAAAACTACGATACGACTTTAAACTTTTAAGTATCACCGGCGTATATAAACATCTCGCTCAGAAAAAGCATTAATTTCCCTGGACGTATTTATGCGTCTTTCCGAAGTACGATCTTTTCTGTGCACTGCTATCCATAAAATTATTCCTAAGGCTTTGGAATGCAATAAAAAGCCTTGAGAATGTTTGCGAAGGATTTACTTATATATTTCAGATTATTTTTCTTCTTAATTCCTCCCTCCCCACACTACATTACATACGGGTGCCTACGTGGAAAACGGTTGGCATTGCGAAGCGAATCACGTAACTTTTAATCGGCAGTTAAGGGATTTATTATAAACCGTACACACATAACCAAGAAAAGTGTTAATTTAATGTATATAATTTTATATATGATAATCCCATGGAGTCACTGGTAATTATTAAATTATAAAATACATTGTGTAGTACTGATACATTTATAAGTGTAATATATCAGTGTATATAAATGCGTATTTTATTTTTTCTTCTATCAGAATGTATTTTGTTGGTTTACTTTCAATAAATTAATGATTTTTTTTAAATAACCTTTTGTTTTCGACTTTTCAATATGCTCACGCCCCCCCCCCCTTGTATAGTTGCCACGTCCCCCAAGGGGGGGGCGCAGCTCCACAGTTTGAGAAACACTGGAGTAAAGCCACTGCACATCAGAACGCATGATAGTGCATCAGTACATTTTTCGACTACGGTGCGGTACTATCTCTCTGTTACATATCCCGGGAGGTGGATTGTACGTTGCTTCGCCTCCACGCTCCCCCGACCTCAATCCCTTGGATTTCTTCTTCTGGAGCCACTTGACATCGTTTGCATATGAGACGCCGGTGGCTACAATGGAGAATCTCACGGCACGGATTATTGTCGCTTCATCTGCCATCGCCATCGCATTTTTTTGAACACGTCCGATAATTCTTCATTTGTCGGTGTCCGCTGTGCTATAACCAACGTGGCCGAAATTTCAAACACTTCTTACCTCTCACTGTCCCTTTTCATTCCACTCGACATCAAATCCTTCATAACTGTTTTTGCGAATTTCTCCTACAAAACGTGGTGTGCGACCCCATGCTGCCTACTATCACCCCTCTGAACGTGTCGGTCGAATTCGGCAACATCTGTATACAGGAAAATACGAATTAATCTGAGCAAAAAATGAGGAGTACTTTTAAACATGTTTTTTTTTTCGTATTTGCTAATGGTCACAAATATTGCAGTATTTTTTATGTGTTAAAGTTTTTCTGAATTTTTGTCTTTATTTTTTTAAAAATTAGTTAGGGGAACAATTAACTACCTAATTATTAATCAAATTTTTCTATCCGTTTACAGAAAAAATTTTTTACATTCGTCAGATTAATTGAATCAAATAATTTTACTACACCAATACTGTTCTCAGTGAAAAAAATCTCCTGAATTTTTGCAAAATAACGACAAAAATTAATTTTTAATAAAAGTTCCATCTTTTGCTAAAAAATTTTATTTTTAAAACAATGCAATGTCTTGCCGTTCTTCTATTCTAAAAAACATATTAAAATTCTTTACAAAAATGTAAAACGATTTGATACAATGTCAATTACTGACTGAATCATTCTAAGAGGGGACAAAAATTTGACGCTCAATATTAGCATTGCTGAAAATAAAATTTGAACTTCACATCTAATCGGCAACAAAGTAAACATCAGTAGAGACACTAATTTGATATGATGGACAATTTTCATGCAAGATTCGCTTATGATCATTTTTTCATCTGATATCAACGTAAAATGTGAATATTATCAGCCAAAGTTTTTTTCACGGACGCCTTTTATTTTTACAATTACTCAAATTATTAAAAGAATCTCTAGATCAATGATAATATTTCGAAAATATACAAAATAAAGATTATGCATTAAAATTATTTTCTCCAACTGAAAAAAAAAACTTATTTAGAATAATTACAATGATGCCAACTTCAGCAACCTAACTTTAACAACAAACGGTATTATATCAGAAAATAAATTAAGTCATCAGATAAATTAGAGTTACATGAATTGTTGAATTAAGGCAAACGATAATAATATGGAAGAGAATTTTCTGCTTAAACTGTATCTGTAACTACTGTGGAATTTAATTTTCAATTAAAATTTAGTTCGAACTAAAGGAAAGAAATTCAGACACAACTAAATATTTTACAATACGAAACACGAATGCTCGATAGCAATTTTTGAACTCTTTTGGGAAAAGTTAGGAATAGATTTGCAATGGTAAAAAATTCACTGGAAGAATTTCTCCTTTTTTTCATGGTTTCACGAATGTTTATTCACATTTATCAACAAGAAGTCCTTGAAATCAAAGTTCATTTAGCGGAACTGATGATAAATTTTATCAAGGTCAAGGTCAAAATCATCGCAAGTAATTTATACTGACAACAAAACCTAACTTCCGTATGGTCTTCATTTATTGGAGCGCATTATCAATCATATACTTTCTCATCTCTATGATAGTAAAAATAAAATTACCTGCAGTGGAAAGTTACAGTTAAGCATCTAAGCTACTCGCTTCATTAGTGAATTTCTATTTATTCAAGTCGAGCTATCTCTGTGTCAGGTTCATTATCTTCGATTGCTGTTTTGAAATGAAGTGAAAGGAGTCTCAGTATGAAGCATATGTATCCTCCAATCAGCTGGGTTTCGACTTATCTAGATTTAAATTATGCATAATTCTGAGTTTCAATGATATGGGCTACAATATGCAATTTTCGTCGTCGCTTTAATTTGAGCATGGAATTTTCATTTATAACGGCTTAACAGATAATAATCTCTAAAATTTTAATTAAAAATTGCATAAATAAGTTTAACTGTTATAATTCACAAGGACGATGAGCCTTTAAAAGTCTCATGGTATAGCGTCATTAAATTATTACTAGACGGATGATATTTTATTAAAATAGTTTAGATATAATATTAATAATTCGAAATGTTTACAAATATACAACTTTTATGCTTAATAAATGCTGGTATATACAGGGTGATTATAATTTAAGTTCCACTTGCAAAATTCTCTTTAAAAAGAACGACGACTCAGAGTGAGCTCAAATTTGAACTGAATATACTTGAAGAAGAAAGAAATGGTATTGTGCACGAAAAAATTCATTGGCCTTTTTATAGGTGATTTTATGTAGTTTTTGGCCCAAGGACAATTAAAAACCGAGTTTTCCCATTCATTGTGATACGACCTTGTCGTAGTAGATGGTCTTTTCACCATCAAATTACTCATTTTTTCTGTCAAAAAACCGAAACTAGCCAGTACATTGGACAGTACAGTTGGTTTAATGTGCTCAAACCGTCGTAATTCTATTCAAAATGCCACTGGTAGCCGAATTCACTTTTGATATGCCACTTACAGATCTATCTATTGATGTACTTTGGAACTTTTCTTCTTATGCTATACTGTACCCTCCTTTTTCAGAATATTAAATTCCGTCATTCTGATGTTTTTTTTTTATATCGTTATGAAAGTGGCTTGAGTTATAATCGCTTGTATTCACACACTACAATCCTACACTTATATTCTTCAAAGTAGTCTTCTCGACTCTTCTCCTAACGATTATATTGCTTTCAAAAGCAACTCTAGAATGTTTCTTTTCTAGTTGCTAGTCCATCGCATTCTACGCGAAGTCCTGTCTAGACAGAGAAATCTATTAACTTCTATTATTTTCAAATCAGAAATCGTAATACCGGGAAATTAGGGAGCCTGACGAAACAAAGATGTAATATGCTTGTCAAAGGAACCAGGAAGAATGGGAGAATTCAAAACTATCTGTCAAAATGTTTTCTTCTGAAGATTCTCTTGAAACTCAAATCCTCCGCCAAAATGAAATGAATGGATCCAGTGCTGAGATTCAATTTGTCTAAGAGTTTTGCAACCGAGATTTGACGATTCTACATTTCTGGTCTTCATTTGATCAATGAAGATCTAATTTCAAAGTGTTGAGGACCTACTAGAACGTGAAGAACTCTCCATTGATGTGCGGCCATGTTGAAGCAATTGTACTATTTCTTTAGCTGCGTAGTGTCCAATGCGTAGTCCTGTAGAATCTTGTGGATATTTCCAATTGACCTTTTGAACACACCAAAGCTTAGGCTAACGACAGGCGTACAATCTAGCCCGATGCCATGATGAATTTCGTGGGCCTAGATCTGACTACGTTAGACAGGTGGCATTAGTAACAACAACAACAACAACAGTTTGCCACAACTGATTCAAACTATTGAGCGTTTTAATACTACTGAATACTTTTTTGGTGGTGGAGGAGGCAAAATGTCTATTTTTGAAAGTTTCAAGTTGTCTGCCTGTGCTCACTCTTGGGGTGGGGCGGTCTCTTCTTACATCTCCGATTCCACTTGAGGTTTGGCTTCCAGATGGGATGCAGATGTTGTTGTTTTTCTTCTCTGGTGTAGCTGATCCTGAGTGGGCCCTGTATCAAAATTTCTTGAAAATTCTTTTTGGGGGCCCCTTAATATGTTACGCTTTTTGTTGGGGCCCCGTATAATTGATACAGTTAATACGGCGGCAGCTACGCCCCTTGTGTGATGTCATATGAAAGGAGCCATCAATATTACAAGGTTGCTCGTGTGGATATGAAAGACGTAATGTTATTTGCAAAGAAAAGCCGATTTACCAACTGCGAGGTGGGAAAACATCACACAACCTTTCAAGGTAGAATAATCAGTCAGGGTAGGAAAGTAAAGTTCAATAGAGCTTCATGCGACTTTTCGTGCACCAAAATAGATGAGATTTTATATCATTATTCTAGCATCTTTAAATGTTAATCTTCTAATATAACCGAGACGTATCTAGTTGATCGAATTATTAAAATATGGAAATCATGGAGATACAGTTTTGAAGATTCAATGAATTTTTGAAATTTCGGTTTTTAAATCGATGTGTGTAGTGCATAATTTACTGAACTACTCGTATATGTATCCTGAATACTTTGCATTGTTTGCCTGGATAATAGTTTAATAAATACAACAATTTTATAAAGGAAAAAATCTTTGAGAAAAATAGTACTCTAAATTAAAAAGAGAAAAAAGAACTAAAATAAATCATTTAAAAATATTCATGAACTCTAAAAGTAATCATGCAAATTTTTTTTTATACCTTGCCTACGATAACCGCTTGAAATGTTTTCCGATCTTCTGTATAATCAGACATGAAACGGATTTTCAGTTTGCTGTCACAAAGCAAGTTGCTTCTTGTTTTTCGGGTAGAATCCAGGATAAATGGAATATCTTGCGACTATTTTGCTTGAGAGAGCGGAATTCTTTCGATAGAAATTAATAAAAATAGATTCATCGCCGACGGAAATAACTATTAATGAGAGAAGAAAAAGGAAATAGAATGGAAATGAGAGATTATGTTTTTAATGTTACGCAGAAAAGTAAAATTGTTGGAATATTTAAATCTGCGAAACTTATATTTCAGATTAAGAAGAGAATACAAGCTTAGATTAAGTTAAGCCTGTGTTAGAGTAGCTGTTGATAATGAAATGTAAAATAAATGTTATTAAAATGGTAATAGAATGATGTTACTTTCAGCGGATTGTGTCACATACCCATTCGATGAAATGTATCTTATACGTATTCGATAAAATGTACATATACATATTCGATGAAAGGTATTATATATGTATTTGATGCGATGTATTATAAGTGTACTGATGTAATATATGATATGCATATTTAGTGTGTCATATTTACGTATTCGATAAAATGTTTCATGTATTTATTTTGTTATGTGTGCAATATTCGTATTCGATGAAATATGTGATATAAGCTTTTTGTTTAATGCATAATGTAAGTATTTAATACATCATAAACGTATTCGATGAAATGTGTCATATACATATTCGATGAAATGTTCCATATACATTTTCAATTAAATTTGTCTTGCACACATTCGATGAAATTTGTCATATAAGCATTCGATGAATATCATATACGTATTCGATGAAATTTGTCATATAAGTATTCGATGAATATCATATACGTATTCGATGAAATGTTTCATATATATATTCGATGAAATGTGTCATATACGTATTCCATAAAATGCGTTATACACATATTCGATGAAATGTGTCATATGCGTATTTGATGCAATGTATTATATGTGTACTTGATATAATGCATCATATGCGTATTTAATGTGTCTTATATGTTTTTGATGAAATATATCAAATGGGTATTTGATATAATGAATAATATGATAATTAATGTGTCATATATGTATTCGATGAAATGTGTCTTATACGTTTTCAATCAAATGTATCTTGCACGTATTCGATGAAGTGTGTTATATGCGTATTCGACGAAATTTGTCATATAAGTATTCAATGAATATCATATACGTATTCGATTAAATGTGTCATATACGTTTTCAATCAAATGTGTCTTGCACGTATTCGATGAAGTGTGTTATGTGCGTCTCGATGAAATTTGTCATATAAGTATTCGATGAATATCATATACGTATTTGATGAAATGTGTCATATATATATTCGATGAAATGTGTTATATACGAATTCGATAAAATGTGTTATATACATATTCGATGAAATGTGTCATATGCGTATTTGATGCAATGTATTATATGTGTTCTTGATATAATGCATCATATGCGTATTTAATGTGTCTTATATGTTTTTGATGAAATATATCAAATGGGTACTTGATATAATGAATAATATGATAATTAATATGTCATATACGTATTCGATGAAATGTGTCTTATACGTTTTCAATCAAATGTGTCTTGCACGTATTCGATGAAGTGTGTTATATGCGTATTCGACGAAATTTGTCATATAAGTATTCAATGAATATCATATACGTATTCGATGAAATGTGTCATATACGTATTTGATGCAATGTGAAATATGTGTACTTGATATAATGTATGATATGCGCATTTAATGTGTCTTATACGTTTTTGATGAAATATATCATATGGGTACTTGATATAATGAATAATATGGTAATTAATGTGTCATATACTTATTCGATGAAATGTGTCATATACTTATTCGATGAAATGTGTCATATACTTATTCGATGGAATGTATCTCATGGTTACTTGATACAATATGCAATACGTGTATTTAATGCGTGTCATATACATATTCGATGAATTGTGTCATATGAATACTTGATTTAGAGCATACTATGCGTATTTAATGTGTCATATGGTTATTCTTTCTTATGTATTAATAAGTGTATCCACACAGTATAAGTATTCATATCATTATAGTATCCAATGTAATATATTATATTCATATTAGTATTCAGTTATTCAATGGGATGTATGTTATCATAGGAATGTCCATGCATTATGTTTTATGAGTATTCTATGTATTGCATAATATAACTTTTGGACATATTGTGCAATAGATGTATTCTATGCAATGTTTAAATTCGTATTCGATGTGATACATCGTTTGAATATTCAATATAGCACTTCCCCTATATGATCGATATAATGTAACACGTGAGGATTCCATGTTAAGTAGTTTTGGGTATTTAATGCAAAGCATAATATACGTAAGAAAGTAATACAAAATAAATATATTTGACGCAATGCATAAAATATGTATTCGATGATGTGTCATACGTGTATCATATGTAATAAATTATATGAGTATTGAATATAATACATCCCTCGTGTATTTGATGTAACGTGTCATATGTAAATTCACTGGTTTTTTTTAATCATTGTCTGTTTGGGTGAAGTATGAGTTAGTTAGTTTTCACGCTTAGTAAATGTTTTAAAATTTTTAATTAATGCTATTTAAAAATTGGATTTGTATTAAAAATTATATTTTTACATATATTTTTTCTTGATCATTAATATCTACTGTTTTTAAGAGTTATAAGTTCAGGTTTTTTTTTTTTAACCATGATGATTGTAATAATTGTTATAGGTAAAAAAAAAAAAAAAAAAATTGAAATCTTTAGAAATAAGTTTTTAAAATACATAAATGAGGACTAGAAATATTTTGTGTAACACTTTTATAATTAAATATATTTTTTATATAAAAATGGTATAATGCAACAGTATACTATCGAACAAATTTTAAAATTGCATAAGGGTTTTTTTTTTTTAAAGTTTTAAAATAACAGAAAAATCTAGATTTCAAGATATCTTATGTAACATCATATCTTCAAAATTTTCGACAAACAAAAGAAATAAAAAAAAATCGTAAACTCTACAAAGCATAACATGAGTCTGCCTTTCTAAAATTACAAATAAATAAATAAAATAAGATAGAATAGTCTGGACTGTCTAAGATATTTTAGGATTCTGAGTCCTTGATCGATAAGACAAAATTTATCTTTGGTTTTTTTCTTCCATTTTTTCTAGAAAATGATGAAATGCAATTCCCCAAAATTGCATAACTGTGTAAAAATTGCACAACACGGGTTTCTTAAAAATTCTCGAAATTTTATTTTATAACATAAAAACTAACAGATCACTAAAAAAATATTGAAAGATTACTTCGAACTTTTTATTTATTTAATTCCTTTATAATAATCCATTCTACTTTATAATGCTTATCTTAGCTTTTTTGTTCATTCTTTCTGCGAAACATACTTTGCCATTTTTTTTTCTAAAATGGAAGTAAGTTTGTGCAAGCAATTAAGTTTTTTTAATAACCGAAAAAAGAAAAGAAATTTTTAGATAAGCTATTCTTACGTGAAAGGTTAAGCCTAATTAGATGGAACTTCTTGAGATTAATTAGCAAACGATGAAAACAACAACGAAAAAAAAATGAATCCGAATTTTGTATCAAGTTTCTATTCTACTACGGCAAAACGGTGACGATCAAGATTCCATAGAATTGATATAATTAAACAAATTAATTGTTTTGTAATGAATTTAATCATTATTAGTCCTTCATTTTTCAAATATGTTGATTCGATCAAGTAGAATGGAATTTTTCTTTAAGCCTAATGTGCCGAAGATCGAAGTGAAAGTTAGAGTTACAGACTGGAAATTGATATAGGGTGAGTTAAATATCCTCGTAGTTTAGAAAGCTCATTAGTGGCAGCAGTCATTAATATTTGACAACTGGTCAGAAGTGAATCAGAACGGAACGGATTCGAAGAGGTATAATTTAGAGCTACATATTCGAATTAAATAACTACTGATATCGTATGGCGTTTGAAACAGTGTAGATTAAAATGAAATTGAATTGCATGTAACACAGAATAATCATAAGAAATAACAAATTGGAATAATCTAAGAAAGAAATAAAACAAATATAACACAATAAAATTATTGATAGATTTAAAAAATAATTATGTTAAAGTATTTATTAAATACATTAAAGATTTATACTAAAGTATACGCAAATCAGCTAAGGTCATTTGCTTTAAAAAATCTAATTTGGGTCTTAAAAATTCTGGATTTCTTTAAAGATATTTAAGTAAAATTTTGGAACGCACCACAAGTGCAGTTTTTAGTATTGATTAAAAAAATTCCTCAATTAATTCGGCTTCTGAATAAATTAAACAATTTCATAATCAATGCTTCCTCATGTTTCACCAGCTTTGTGTGGTAACGTATATTAAAAGATTAAAAGAGATATTGGTAATAAATTAATTTTGTCCTGTTTTTAAATAAGTTAGTTTCTTCGCTTATTTTTTTGGCATTTCTGATGTATTGCTATGACAACGTGATGTAGAAATGTATAAGTTTTACTATATTTTCCATATTTTTTTTTTTACTTTAAGCGTACTTCTAAGCTATATTGATTTGTTCAATATTGAAGAAAAAGGTTTTTAACACATTTTGTGTGCAAAATAATAAGATTATTTTTTTCTCTATCTACATTGTAGATTGATGAAATCTATAATTGATGCTACTTTAATATTTTTTGCTAATTAATTTTTTAGTAGTTTGTATGAAGTAATTAATAACTTCTTCGAATTTTAATGTTTAAACATACTATTATGTTATAGTAATGTACATATTAGTCAAACATTTTTCTTCCCTCGCTTTCAGTAGTTGTTTTAATTGAAATTAAACGATTTTTTGTGTGTATAATTATTTTCTTCCTTTTTGATAAAAAAATAATAAATGTCACTTAGTGTATAAAAGCACGCTTTGCATATTTTTTACGTAAAATAATTTAATTTCTATTTCTAAATACCTTTTTCTAAAAATTATTTTACTCGAACAATATGATAAAAAAAAAAGCCAACATCAAGCCAATGAATAAAATTAAGTTGTAATTTAATTGCTATTTAATGAAAAGGATATATTGATGTTGATGATGTTATTTTTTTATGTAATTTGAAATCTTTTAAATTACTAAGCATTTTTAAAATTTATATTTATGTACAAAAAAGTTAAAATGAAAAAAAATCAAAATTTCAGTATTTTTTGACATAAATGTTTTGGTTATACATTTTAAAATTAAAAATATATTGTAAAAATAATTTTTTACCTGAAATATTTAATGTCTGGGGAGTTTTCAAAGATATTTGTATTTTTTATACGAATATAATACATGGAATATATGTGAGAATAACTCGATATTTTGTAAACAAGAAAGTAATATATTCATTCAAAGTTTGTGCAAAAAATAATTTTTTTTTTGAAATATTTCTTCTGTGTATTTTATTATTTAACAAAATTATTGCAGAGACATTTTATTGATCAAGTTATAATTAAATTTCATCAGCATAATAGCATAAAAAAGGGCGTATAGAATAAAACACATTAAAATCCATATGAGTTCTTTTGTGCTGGAAAAAATATAGCGGTAAACAATATGTTCCACATTTTTGTTTCGATCTTACTATAGGATTGGAGTAAGCCGCTTGTTATTATTTACTTTATCAATTTCCTCATCTTTAATATAACTATGCTAAACATTATATGCCTTTATATACCATTTCCCGAAATAAGATAGGTTGGATTACTGGTGTCAAATATTATGTTTTTGAAACATGGTTTAGATGAGTAAAAAAGACAAAAGGTCGTCTATTATTTTTATGCTATTTCACTTACGGATTTAAAAAGATTCCTATATTTAATTTATAAAAACTATTATTGATTCTGAAATGCATTTGCGCATTTTTAGAACGTTCTTGTTAGAAAAAAAAAGCACATATGATAAGTTAAGAAAAAATAAAACTTTTTCGTTTTTTTTTTTATATTTTATTTTTCTCATATATGATACAATTCCAATAAATACAATCAGACTCCGATTTACCAAACCCCTATTTAACGAACTTCTCCGAAATAAATAGTTTTTTCTTTCTCTCCTTTTAAAATGAAGGCAAACCCTCCTATTTAACGGATAATAAACCTCGAATTAACGATTTATTTCAACAGCTGAAAATTCTTTTTATTAGTTTGTATTAGAAAAAATAAGATTTTTTTTTCAAATGACATATCTTTTTTTGCCCGAAACCAGACCATTTTTACTCTTAACAGGAGCAAGTGAGCCAAGAATGTAGCGTATTGTGTGAGTTTTGAATAACACAGGAAATTCCTTTTTTACTTTATTCCATTCCACAACGTAGGGGATATTTTCAGATTTTAACAATTATTTACATTTGATGGCGGACCGCCTATCTGGGCAACTGAATTTGTTGCGCCCAATGAATAATGATTCTGATGCTGATATAGATAATGAAATTCCTATCCAAACTGTTACATTTTCTAATGCTGTACATAGCTTGGGAAAAGTGAAACTATACCTTATGCAGCAGGATGTAAAAGGCGCATTATTTTCTTCACGACATAAAGTAGGAAAAGAACTCTTTCGAGTCAAGAATTAAAAATATTCCAGTTTCTAACTGGGCATGGAACCTTCAAAGTCTTTTTGAAACGCTTCAATTTGTCGCCTACTGACCCGTGTTCTTACTCCAGTGGCACAGTCCAGGATGTCAAGCATCTAAAATATTTGATTGTGCTAAATTCTCTTCCGAAAAACGTACTCTCATGAATTGCCTACAAAAGAACAATATAGCGTGGCCTCCTCCTTTCTCTGCCTTTGTTCAGAGCAAGTCTTCTTTTACATCGTTTTGTGCATATATTAATAGCATTTTTTCCCGTATTGTTTTAGATTGTAATTTTTTAATTTTTTTTTATTTTATTATTATTTTTTGTGTGTTTGCTAACATTTACTGTACGTGTGTGTATATGTGTAGATTTGCAAGTGCGTATATATATATATATGTCTGTGTGTATATGTTTAAGTATTTGTGTGTATGTATGCTTTTGATGCATTTGTATTTTGAAAATCTTATCTTGATCACACATGTGTTTCCAAACCTTCACAATTGTATAATTTAAATCACTGAATGTCTTCATTTTTGGATGTGAACAATCTTGTATTTTGTTCTGTGTTTATTGTATTTGCATCTATTCTTGTTTCTTTTTACCTTTTGATTCCCATTTGTGCTTGTATCCCTCTACTTAAAACTTTCTACCATTATTGATCGAGTCTTACGTTTGTAAGCCTTGTGTTGTTGGCACACAAGGAGTCTATTTAGAGTAAAAAAAAACTCTTAGTCAGTATTTTAAAATTTCCAATTATAAATGGTGCATAATAGTTTCCAAATATTATGCTTAACTGTTGGATAAAAAGTGTGTAACTTCGAACTATGGATATTTTTTTGTGTTGTTGCTTATAGAATTTCCAAAAGAAAAGTGCAAAAAATTTGCATTTTCTTTGGACCCCGATATTACTAATAACAATGAATTAACGAACAAAAAGTTCGGGACAACGGCAAGATAAAGTTAAATTATACGTTTATTAACTGCAATTATTTACACACACAATAGGGTTAAAAGTTAATATAAGTATAGAAAACATCGTCAAAGACACAGACACAAAGGTTTTTAAACTAAATCGTTTTCAAAAGTTATTGTAAAAGTAAAGTTCATTTAAAAAAAAATCTCAGATTTTAATTCATTTAAGTCTTCGATTTTTAAACTTTCATTTTAAAAAATAAAGCAAATCATGATAAATATAAAAATTCAAAATATTCTAAGAATGCATTTTGAATCACTACATATCGATTTGAACAACAAATATTCAACTTTTAATGAGTTTGATTTTCAGATTTTCTTAACATTTTTTATTCTTACTTTACAAAGGAAAAGTCCCTTATAAAGCAAGATATTTACTTGAATCATAAAGATATTGCTGAAAAAATAAGTGGAGAAAAAGCTACCGCAGAAAATTTTTAGAGTATCCAACAATTTTCTTTTCATCCTCGAATTTTACAATTCAAGGTACCATTATATTTCTTTTAAATATTCTATAAATTATCCTACATATAACTTCCAGGATAACTTCTTCTTTCTATTGGTGAATTTACATTTGTGATTGCATGATGGGATTCATAAACTTATTGCAAAAAATCTGGGGCAACTTTTTCCCACAAAGTTTCTTCTAAGGAAAAATCTGTTTCTTCGAACAATTTCTCTTAACTCTGTCGGGAATTTTTTTTTTGTTATATAAATTCTACCACGCGCAGCAAGAGAAAGTCAAAATAATTTGCTATTTATTTACTCTGGTGAATATCTTAATAATTGCTTTGTTATTCTTTAAGGATGCACCTAAAGCTTTTTGGAGTATTTCTAGATGATTGTAAGAAAGGCATACATTCTTCACTAACAATTGGCAAACTTTAATTTTCCCCTAAATGTCACTTTTTAATTTCTGCATCATAGATATTTTTCGATCCTGCGTATAAAATCTCTCTAACCATTCACTGATTAACAAATTTACTGATTTTTTCCCAATTTACGTCTCTCTCTCTCACACACATATATACATATATTAGAGAGAAAGAGAGAGAGAGAGATTAGGTAGTAGAAAGAAACAGAGGGGAGAGTATATATATATAGAATGAAAAAGCGAGAAAGAGGGAGAAAGAGAGAGAGGGGAACAGAAGAGAGAAATATATATTAGAGAGTAGAAAGAAATAGAGGGGGGGAGTAGAAAGAAAACGAGAGAAAGAGGAGAAGAGAGAGAGGGGGAGAGAAGAGAATGAAAAGAGAGAGGGAGATAAGAGATAAAGAAAGAGTGAAAGAGAAGACAGAAAGAGAAGAGAAAGAAAAAGAATATAGAATAAAAAGGGAGAGAGAGAAAAGCAACTGAGAATAAAAGGAGAGATAAAAATTATAGAGAATAAAGGGAGAAAGAAAGAGAGAAAGAGAAGAAAGAGAGAGGGGGGAATGTGAAAGAGAGATTTTTACTTTTAATATTTTTATATCATTTTTTAAAAGCATTTAGCGTTGTTACTAAATCTCTCTCATTTTAATAATTTTTAAAGTAATTCTCTCTCTCTCTCTCTCTATTCATGTAGTATAATATATATCATTGAATTTCCTAGGAGGCTTGCTCTTAAATTTATATCCAGATCGAAAGACAATACGAGTAATCACCCCTTGCATAATATTGACCTTTAATCTAAAAAATTTTTACAAAATTCTGAATAGAGCTTAAAAATATTATTATCTGCACGATACTTCAAAGTAAACAAAATTGTAAAATCGACTGGAAAAAAGTAATAAAATAATAATGCATACAAACCAGCAGAAATCTATAAATTTCATTAAAAAATTAATAATTTCAACTCCCGAATTTCTACTTTTTGCCCGAGATGTTAATAACTGTTTTCAACGCCAAATTGAAGTTGAGCAAAATCTTTCACAGATAAGTCAAATTGTATTATCATAAAATTCTTATTTGGATTTTATCTTCTATTCAAAGAGTAGGAATAATCCGAATCTTTGTCTTCCGCTTCAGGATGAATTTTTTAAACATTT
Organism: Trichonephila clavata; assembly: GCA_019973975.1. Classification (NCBI taxonomy): domain Eukaryota; kingdom Metazoa; phylum Arthropoda; class Arachnida; order Araneae; family Nephilidae; genus Trichonephila; species Trichonephila clavata. Next base: position 36,093 of record BMAO01016742.1, read on the forward strand.
TGCGATTGAATTCTGACTTTGAAGAAATAAATAGATATATTCTACAGGAAAGAAATGCCTTTAATAATTTCTAAAAAAACGCATTGCACATTTTATTCAAAGAGAGAATCAGACATATAGAACAAAACTAAACTACCTTCTCGTCTACAGAGGCAAATCTACAGAGAGTTCTAGTGTATGCATAATTTAATAAAAACCAGCGATTAATATAATGTGATAGATTTGCTTCAAAATAAATACTTTATTTTATATTTTTATTGAAGAAGTATTGTTAAAGAAGACGTAAACATTAGTTTTAAAAAAGTTTAAAGTCTTATTCAATTGAAAGTTTTTGTGGCTTTTATCATGATTAGTAAGATCATGACTTTCCGTAAAAATCATGTACAAAAGGTATTCTCTTTTCTGAACTTGTTTCGTTGAATCTATCGATTTACGCTTTTTCAATATGTTTTTGTGAATAATTTCCAATTTTTGTTTACTGTAGTTTTTTCTTCTATTAAGTAATACGCGCAAAATTCATACGTTGTTGATATTGGCGAAACATGCATATCAGTATCTTACGAAGGAGCTGAAATATATATTTTCGAGTCACCATTGTGTGAAAAAATTGCGATTGAAACATGTTCAAATAACGAAAAAAAATGCATATGATATCATTAGCAAAACCGTCTAAACATTCGGGGGAAAAAGACAAATTTCATTGTTTCTTGGTAAGTTTTTGAAAGTTTTGCTCCCATATTGTGTAATGCTATAATGCAAAAAATATCGAATCTTTACTGCTACTTAAGTATATCTAACATTACACACGGAATGGGGGGGGGGGATGAGGAGAGAAGGCGAGATAACACCTTTCTTTTAAGAAAATCCATTAAAATTTAGGAAAAAAATTCAGTATTTAAACGATTTTCTAAAGTCTGAGTTTTTAAAAGCTTTTATTTAACTTACAATGTATGTATGTATGTATGTTGTATGTATGTATGTATGTATGTAATGTGTATGTATGTATGTATGTATGTATGTATGTAATTTTGTTCGGGTGGAATCTTGCAACTCAATTTTGAAGCTGATATCTTCCTCCCATTGAGCTGAAATTTTGTATACACGTTTAGTTTGGATGACAATGCATGTTTTGACCATTTATATTCCGATATTGCAATTAATTAAAAAGATATTAATTAAAAACGTTAAACTAGTTTTGGGCGCCAACTTGGATATATCTGCATTGTTGTAATAATTTTATTGTTACAACAATGACAAAAGTTGGCGTCGAAAATCGGTTTTCAGCCAAACTGGAATTTCATAACGTTGCGCTATTGACAGTATTAATTAACTTTGTCTAAAAAATAATTACGTTTCTACAACGTAAAAACAATCTAATTTCTACAACGTATGCAATTTTTTTTACAAATTTCTATCTATTTCCTTGGATTTAAATTCAAAACAAAAAAGTAGAGCTATTTTTCAAGTAGATTGGTACATTGTATACCTTTCTCAACGCTGCCAAGTTAAACTGAGATGGAGTATTGAAGAAATTCTTTAAATTAATTTATCTATCTTTAATCTATGAAACTCAGACAAAAAATAATTACAGAATCGGAAAGATCATTTTTTTAATGTATCTTAC
>BMAO01016743.1:0-64359 GCA_019973975.1 Trichonephila clavata
AATCGAAAAAGTATTAGTGAAAAGTTCAGTGCGTTTTTTTATCATCTTTAAAATCCTCAAACCTGGCACTGAAAGAATCCTACAAAATGGATATTAAATTTTTAAATCTGTCATAGTTTGGAACATTACTAACTTTGGCAGATAATTCCTGCATGAATGGGAAATGAGTTAATTTTTTCTCTCCAAAATGCAGACAAAAAAAGCAAAAGTTTGTTCACAAAAGAAGATATATGACTAACTAGGGTAGAAAAAACAATTTTTTCTCTGTAATCTTAAATTTAGATTGTTTAAAATGTCCCAATATATCGGTAAGAAAAGCTAAATCCCACAACCGATTTTCACTCCTGAGGAGCGAGCATTCACTGTGGCAGTCATCGTTTTCTTCCAGATAATTCTACAAAACACATTCCCTCAAAGTCCAAAATCTCGTAAGTGAAATTCCTTTGGAAAGCTAGCGCACACTACAATGAAGGAGTAACTTGCTATTTTTTTCCGTTTCTACCGGGAAAAGCGTACGAAAATCTTCGTCAATTCAGAGCACGAGCTTGTATTTAGTTGATACAGTGTACCAAGGAGTCAACAACGAAAGACAAGCTTAAGTCCTTGGCACAAAGATCTTCTTAAGGAATAATACAATGAAATGAAAACTTTCTTCCCAAGTAATTTTCAAACAATGCAACAAAACCTTTTATTCTGCCAACCATGCAAGACGCTCCATTTGTGCAAACACTGTCTAATTTTGTCCATTTTACTTTAACTTCAATTACATTTTTAAATTCCTTAAAATTGCCTTCATCTGTAGTTAAAACTAGTTGGCGCAAATCAAGAAGTTCTTCCACAGTACCAAAATTAATGTTCGTGTAACGCACAAAGATGCTTAACTGCGCATTGTCTGTGATATCACAGCTTTTATCCAAAATTAATGAAAAATATTTGCAATTTTGAAGTCCAGAGACAATTTGCGTTCCAACATCCTGGCCCATGTCATCTATACGGCGCATAACGGTATTTCTAGACAAAGCTATTTTATCAACCCTATTTTTGACATTAACATCACCGACATTTTGGGCCAAAATTAAAAGGCTACTTTTTATTATCTCCTCTCCGTCAGAATATGGTTTTTCTTACGGGATAACAACAAAGAAAGTTCATAAGAAGCCTTCACCGTGGTTTTCATTTCGTCATTTCTCTTCTGGAACAAATTGTTGGCCGGCTAAAGTTTTCTTTCTTTCTTTCTTTCTTTTTTTTTTGATGAATTCTGTTCGCAAACTTGATCCAACAGGATATTTGCTGTAGAAATCACTATGCAGTTGTTTGAAATGACGGTTCAAGTTAAATTTTTTTATAATTGCTATACAAATTTAACATATCAAACAAACAGGCTTGGAAGCATTTTGATGTGTAAACAAGTATTGTTCTTCCCAGACAATTTTAAAATCACGTGCTGCAATATCCTCTTTATAATTTCTTTTCGATGTCGAAGGTTTACTCATAAACATATTGAAAATTTAAAAAAAATTTAAACAACTACTCTCAACACTAAAATCTAAAAACAATTGTAGAAAAGCTAAACGTCTTGCTAAACAGAGTTTAAAATCAACTTAGTCTGACAGCTAGAAACAATTTGCCGATGTTACGCTACAAATTTTCTAGGCTCCGAATCCACCATTATGATTAGTCATGGATGCAAGTTCACACTCCCTCTGCTTTACAAAGCGGCTACTTTGTGCAGATAGAATTACTTCTACCGTATCAACAACTGCTCTCCTATAATATTACAGAATTACTTCTTGACATTACAGAAATCGTAAATAGCCAACATCTCCGGAAAACCTTTTTATCTGACATCAACTTGACAGCCAATAGCTATAAACTTCAGCACTGCACGGGGAAGCTGAAATTAGAAAGGACATCTAAGATGTTAAAAATTAACCACCTCCGAGAGAGGGTGACTTTTGGGGCAGATTCGACCGTCCAAGAGAGAGAGAGAATTTACTTGTTTTTAGTCACGTTACTCAACACTCTTTTCTCGGAACGTTACAATGCTGTAGAATTGTAAGTTTTGGAGCATGATCTCATTTTTGGAGCTATACTGAAGAAAAGAAAAGTCTTGCTTAGCGCCCTTAAAATCTCACGCTGAAAATTTGCTTTTTACATATTCTCTTCAGGACAATTTTTATTTTAATTCAATTAATTCAGTAATATTTTCATAAAATTTTTGTAATTTTTCAATAAGTCTTCGCGTGCCCTAGTTACGACTCCCGCGTGCCACAATGTTGCACGCGTGCCGCGGGTTGGCCACCCCTGTACTAGAGGATGCATGCTCTGTAATGGGCAAAATCCTTTATAACTTCATCTCATCAGTGCGTCTCAAACTTTATATGTTTGCGACCCAATATCCAATCATAATTTTCATCGCGCCCCCTCTCCATACAATAACAATGTATTGATAGATGCTAACTTTACTTTGATACTTTGATGCTAAAGCTACAGAACAACTTTAACCTCTTGAGTGCCACCGGCGTATATAAACGTCGCGCTCAGCCAAAGTCTTAATTGCCCCGGTACGTATATATACGTTTTTCCGAAGTACAACCTTTTCTGTGCACTGTTATCCAAAAAAAAAATTCCGAAGGCTTTGGAATGCAATAAAAGGACGTTGACAGTGTTTGGAAGTATTTACTTATTTCAGAAGATTTGCTTTTTTATTCCTTTTATTTCCCTTCCCCCTCCCAATACATCACATTTATGCTCCTATGTGGAAAACGGTTGCATTGGGGAGCGAATCACGCAACTTTCAATCGGCAGTTAAGGGATTAATTATAAACTATACAAATTATCAAGATAAGTGTTAATTTTCACATATAACTTAATATGTGACAAGCCCATGAGCTCCCTGGTAATTATTAAACTTTTTCTCAACTTAGTATTGTTAAACTAATTTTAAAATACATTGTGCAGTACTGATACGCTTATAAGCATCTTGTATCTGAGTGTAAATGTGTATTTTGTTTGTGTTTACTTTCAATAAATTAATAACTTTTTAAATAATCTTTTGTTTTCGACTTTTCAATTTGCTCGTGCCCCCCTCGTAGAGGTATCACGTTCCCCTAGGGGGGCGCACCCCACAGTTTGAGAAACACTGGAATACATGGCTTATTTAGGTGTACAACCAGTGTAACCAGCCCAGGAAAAAATTATAAGTAGGTTTTCTTTTATTGGGATTGTACAAAATTACAAAAGTAAAGCTACAAAATGTCTAGGTTACAAAAATTTGAAAAAATAGTAAAATTAAAACTAAAATTACAAATCTTTGTGAAATCACTTAAAATGTTCCTCGGAACAAAACGCTTTTCCACTTGCGTTACATTAGTGCATTCTCATTTTTGTGTGTTCCATTTCTTCATTTTCATCACAAATAAATAAATCCGTTTCAGAGTCATTGTCGTATTCATTAGTTTCCGGCAAATATTCTCATTCAGTATCACTTTCGTTGAAATCAAACGACGATGCCATATTCACAAGAAAAGCAAAAATAAACAACTAAAATAGTTATACAAACTTAAGAAAGCGAAACGAAACGTGAACGAGCATGCGCCTTAGTCAGCGTCAAAAGGGAAAATGAAATGCGTGTCATAACGTCAAAGTCAGTATCTCCAAAAATCTGGGATTTCTGAGGTTGCTAGAAAGTGCAGTTTGGTACGCAAAGGGTTGAAAAGCAACTTTAGAAATATAATTATTTATATTGAAAATTAAGTTATAGTAATAAATTACCAATTACGGATTGATTAATAGAGCGATTGATTCTTAATATTACACTTTTAGAAGTAGCATGGCCGAGGTAGTGTTACCTCGACGTTACGTTGAATCGAGGTTCTAGGATTTTTTGCAAATCAGTCGCCCACAACAAGACAGTTTTTTTAAAGAGCAACGAGAATTTATTGTCGCAAAAAAAATCCTTGCAGCAGCAATATTCACACAATAAATCTCAGATGGTCTACACACCATAACAGCACTCAGATACAATTATCAGTATCTAAAATACACGTATGTAATAGATTATTCACAAGCACAGCCAAGCTAATCAGTTTAGTAATTGCTAGTCAAAACAATGCTGACTAATCTCTGGTTGAAATAAGACTGACTCGTTTCGGTGAGCGTCGCTCTATTTATAGACCTGGTGGAAATTTCGAGAAAAATCCACTTGAATCACAGATCGTGAAATTAGTGGATTTCTCCACTAATTTCTAGAAGAATCCAGAGGGTCCCGAACTCGCCAAAAATGGTCGTCAATGCTACCTTGGTCAACAAAAATGATGCCAACTTGGCTCTATTGCCAAGATTTCGCCCATTGAATCGCCATTCTAGCATAAGAAACGCCATTGCTTGCGAATATTGCAATCATAAAATAAATATAACATAGAATAATGCATTACGCAGCCAAATACAAACTATTTACACTATTTTATACAAAATTCGTAACAATATAATGAATTATATTGAAAATTAAAGTTATAACAATAAATTATTAATGATGGATTGACTAATAGAAGGTTTGATTCTTAATGTTACACTTTTAGAAGTAACATGACTGAGGTAGCCTAGTTGTCAATGTCACTGACTCGTTGTCAACGTGTCAAGAGTTCGAGATAGTGTCACTGAAGACCCACCGTGTAGATGATGTTAAATCTATCGAAGCTCAAAGTCCTCCCATTGGAATGCTATGGAAGATCGTAGAGGGGGGATGCCAGCTGAGGTGTCGTAGTCGTCAATTAACGGCGGTTCAAAATTACAAGGTCCGACACCAACAGCTCTCTTGTTGCTTTATAGAGAAACTTAAATAAACACTCACTTAGAAGTAACACACCATTCCAACGTGTAAATTTTGACCCTTGTCAGATTTATCATGCATCAGATCCTACGTGACATTTGCCAGTGACAAGAACTATATAGTCGATATAAAATTACAATACACTTCATAATTCCTAATTTTTAGTGACAAAGGAAAATAAAAAAAAGAAAAACGAGCCTTACAGTAGTCGCATATGATGTGTAACATCTGACATGTTATCATGGTAAATACGCAATAGTGACTTTAATCCTGAAAAAAATGAATCGGGTATGATTGGAAATAATTTTCTATCGAATAATTATATCTTTAATGAAAATTTTATTTAATTAACACAAGGAGCAATGCAATTTTTTATCAATAATATTTATTCTTGTTCACAATTTGGGGAAGAGCGGAGACAATAGATTTATGAAAACTAAAATATGACACATATACTTGTGATTTCAAAGTATTTTAAAAATCGTTGAAAAACAGCGTCAATAACAGTACCACTGTTAGTTGTCGAAACATTTCATTTTTTGTTCATGTCGAGGTTGAGTTCATCTTTCAAAAAAGCTATGAGCGACTCAGCTTCTGGCAAATTGAAGTTAACGTTAAAATTACCACTCAAAATCATGGGAAGCGAGTGATAGTTCTTTTTAAAGAGCAGAACCACCTTCGGTATACGGTAAAAGTACAAAATGCAGGAAATCTTTAATTTTTTAACTGTTTGATTCGGAGAAATGTATGCGACCACCAAAATGACTGTTTGTCCATTTTCAAATAAGCATTCTGCCGCACATCTGTCCCCAATATATTGACTAACAATACCCAGTCCACTTGTTTGACGATCAATAATGTCCATATATAACTTGTATTTTTTTAAGAATGATGATCTTTGTCAAACGCTTAACAGTAAATATAGTTATTAATATAGTTTACACATATAAATATAACTTCAGATTTCATACACAACGAACCCTGACACTTTGACGATTGAACGTAAGAATCGCAAGTTTATTCTGGATGAAGTCCAATAAGACTTGCTGGTAAATGCGGAAGATTGGCGGTTTAATTGTTACTAGAGTTGGACCCCGAGACGAGGGTAGCGAAGAGACACCACCAAGCGCGCTGATTGGTGAAATCAAACAGCGCGCGCTTCCCCGACTTCCTGTTACGCATTTCTGTCCCTTTTCACGAAATCACTCCTACAAATATCCAGCAACCGAGAGCAAAGATGCTACACATCAAAAATTTCGCATTAAATGATTTTTTATATCCTCAGAAATTGCAGTTTTAGTTTAAAAAGCATATAGAGTTCAGTTTTATAAAAAAAAAATCACCTTTAAAAAGGAGCGTAATAAATACATGCTAGAAGCGCTTTAAATAAAATCTGCATTTTATTACTGAAAGAAATTTTTTAGAAAATACCTAAAGGCTTAGAAATAGATAATGCTTAAAATATTGTTGAAAAATGGATACTTAGAAAAGTGGAAGTTAATTAAAAAGGAAACAAAGGTGAGTGAATATTTTCTTTCAATTAGCTCAACATAATTTCTTTTGTTTCGAATGGATTAAATTCTTTGTTCACATACCCAAAAATGAAGCTATTTAAGAGAAAGTTTATTCTGTTAAAAAAATATATTACTTCGAAACAAACACAGCCAATATTCTGTAACATACTTTTATTATTCAATAAACTAACAAAAATTGAGTTGTTACGAACAAAAAAAAATAAATAAATAATCCTCATTGTTTTATAAAATAGCTGCAGGATATTTTAAAGCAAGAAATGTCAAAAAACTCTTCATATATTAAGAAAAATTCATTGTTTTTTTTTTGTGTGTGGAAAATTCATTTATACTCACTTATATCAATATTATTTTTTAAAAAAAAGCGTCTTCTATGCCTCTTGATTTTCCTAAAAAATTTTCGGGTTCATTTTTAAAAAGGATTGTTAAAATAAATTATTAGTAAAAATAATATAAAATTTTTTAAAACATATGCCGTAGATTTAAAAAAAAACGCATTATAAAAAAGACTACTAAATTTCGCTGAAGAGACTCGTTATAATTTTGTACAACTAGCAGCCACTAGACAAAGGATGATATTTAAGTTTATGAGTTTCTTTCAAATATATATATTTCTGTGTGTGGTAGAGTATATATATACTCAGTGGCGTAACGGTGAATATTAGGTTCCCCCTACAAAGTCAGGGTTTGCCTTTAATATTTTATAAGTTGGGTAAATACGTACTTGGCGTCTGTCAGGCTCTGGTCTCCGTAGAATCATGTCCCCCCCCACACCCGCGATGCAGGGGTTGCGGGGGTGTACAATACGCCCCTGTATACACACTCTGTTTGTATATATATACATGTAATATACGTGGCCGTTAAAAGGTATTTCTTTATATGATCACTATTTTTGATGGCATTGACGAGCAGTTCTTTGAAACAATAAAATCAGTTTATTGAACATTAGCGTTTCAACATAACAAGAATTAGACAGGAAGACACAAAACACAAACCAAGCTGCAGCCGATTACATGACGAAAAGACAATGATAGAAGAGCGGGGGTCTCCCAAAATCTCGGTATATATATATATATATATATAGGCAGCTCAAATCACACGTGATCTGAGTGAGTGGATAGATGTAGTTCCAGGTATTCTCGTTAGGCGGCTGGCTAACTTATTACTAAAATGTGGTTCCTGAAGGGATGGACCATAGGTAATTAAAAGAAATTTAAAAGTATTATTTAAAGGGATTATTACATACGCATACAAACAGAACAACTAATTGTCATTTAGAACTGAATAAAAAATTTGAAATCCATATGATTAATATTAAATATCCTTATAAAAATTAACATCTAATACAACATTAAACCTAACACCTCTTAAAAAGTTAGCACCTAAGTTTACAAGAAAACTTCTTTGTATTGAATGGAAATCTTTATAATCTGATTAGGGATCTACTAGAGTAATCCAGCTAGTAATTGACTGGACAACCTTTATTTACATCTTTTTTGATTTTACTCACCTTTAATATTACCCACCTTTTAATGTTCTTTAATTTTCTACAGATTATTTGATTGTCTTTAATAAAAGTAGTGAATTCAAACCAAATATTAAATTTCACCTTAATTACCATAACTTGTTAAAAACCAACTCAAAAATAAATTTTTTGATTTTTACTTACATAATGAAGTGTTTAGTAATATTTATGATTAAAAAAATGGATTTTCTTTTCCTATATTTAAGGATATATCTTTTCCTATATTCCAACTACCCTAAAATTGTAAATGTTGTCAAATATTTTCTATGATTTAATTTTATAGACCATCTTATAAGCTTTATAAAAATACCAATTTTATTATTTTCCGTTCACTAGAACAAAAACTACAAGTGTTTTAGTAAAAGCAGATGTCTTTACTTTAAGCAAGATGTCACACTTTAAAGCGCTTTTTACTCCAAATGTGTTTTTCTTTCTTTCTTTCTATTTTTTTTTTTTTTTTTTTTTTTGAAAATGCTCAAAAGGAGCCAGCGATTGCTAAAAAAGTTTTGAAAATAATTGACTGAAATTTTTTGAGTAGAAGTGTTCTAACCTTCAGATTTATCAATCACTGTATTATTACAAAGTTTACAGTCCCTTATGTGAATATAATCACTGTTATTTTAAGCAATTTCGTATAATAACTAAGACAATATGTTCTGGAATTTGTAAAAATATATAGGATATATAGGGATATCTCTTATCCTGAAGGTCATTTCAAAAATGAATAACACAGCAACACATTGAAAATTTGTTCATTAACTTTTGGTGCAGAATGGGCCACGTTTATGTTATTTTTTGAATATTTTTAATCAATATTTTCTCGTTTTAGTAATAATAACTTCTTTTTCTCTTCTTATTTTCAGCATATTTTTCTTAAAATGTACTAAACAAATTTTTTTTAAAAAAAACCCTTATCTCCATTTTTTTTAAAAAAAAGTTGTTGCAATTAGTCGGATACCTTAAAATACCTTTTTGGAAGAGCATCTTGACAATGATCACTCACCTTCTACTTTTTAATCACAAAAGCCACTGTCGATTTTGGAATGTTAAACTCACTAGACATATCTTTTTATACTATATATAAGGGTCATCCCTTTTCATGATATCCGATTACTACGCCCTTCTCGAAATTAAACAGCTCTGAATTCCATGGCATCTTGCATGCGACTAATACCAACGCTGTTTCTACATAATATTCAAGTACAGAAGGCGTGACGTAGATTAGAACCACAGATATACTCATTTTCATTGTATGTCCAAATACTTATTGTGTACTTACACGTGTTGTTGAATATGAATTTTGTGACCATCTCGCGATATAAGAGTTTTGGGATCCAATTGCATTCGTTAAACTGAAACTTTTATTTCAGTTGATTTGATGACTTTAAAGTTTTTCACACTGGTGGAAAATTTTGGTTTGAAAAAGGAAGCATTAACTTCGGTGCAATATGACAACCATAGTTACCGAATGATTATGCCTTCGAGCTTGTGGACGGTAATGTTTTAATTGGGATGAGGGTTTGAATTTTGATTCTATTAAAGAGGAGAGAGAGGAAGGGTTCTAAAGTACAGGCAGTGACACATACTAAGATCTCAAAATCATCTTGTGGGTGTGGAAGCTTAAAGTTAAATTATTGATATCGTTCTCACCACTTGAAAGTCAAAATTACAATCACCAATTTTTCTTGTGTTGCTTCTTAGTTGTTGCCTTGGCATCACTTAAACAATAAAGACTAAAACTAAAATAACCTCAATGGTGCAACAGCCCATGAGGGCCAAGGCCTACTGTGCCTATCTTAGTGTAAGTGACCATTGGGCGCTGAGGTGCATGAGGAGATGTCCCGATCAGATGGTCAGCCTGAAGTGAAACCCAAGCAAGCTTCGTTCTTATTTATTGACCCACTGAAGGGATAAAAGGCTGAGTCGACCTTGTCCAGCCCGAGGATAGAGCCCCAATCCTGTGGTATGGAAGCGCAACACGCTACCATACTGGGCTTTAAACAGTAAAGAATCCATCAAATAATCTAAGTCATATGTTTGTATCTCGACATATGGCTTATTGCCCAATAGCTTAGAGGGATTTTCCTGCGAAAATATGTTTTTATTCGTGCTAAAGAGTTTCTTTTCTCTCTTACACACACTTTCATGATGCTGCAAGATTAGATATAAATAGTCTTTTTTCACTTATAACTTAAATTAAATAGCAATATTTTATCTTTTACGAACAAGTTTAAACAATAATCCCAAATTGTTTCTACCAATTTTATACAAACTTGCTGTTCAAAAATCTAAAACTAGACTGTTCCACTATAAACATTCACAGTACTGAAAATCACCTTTAAAATCACCTCTGCCACATCCAAATCAACCACCACACGTTCCAACATCCAATCAGTTACGCCAAGTTCACTAATATTGATCATAACTTTCATTCCAGTTTTCCAAACTGTATCAAAGACGAGTGCCTTAACCATTATGGCCCCTAAAAACTTCCATTCCAGACCTGTCTACGACTCTAATTGAAGTCAAAGCCTTTCATTCCGAAGTTCAAAATGAGTGATTAAACGTTAATATTTAAAGAGAATCCATTACACTGCCATCAAGGCGAAAGTTTGTGACCTACTTGGAACGAAAAGTATTTTTACATTTGGTGGAATCAAAAGATTTTAAGTGATTTCCTCCATGTCACGCGCTTGCAGGGTGAACGTGGACTGAAAAGAGAATCACAATCCTACAATAAAACTTGTAAGCTTTGAAAGAAAAGGAAAAAAAGTTGGGATAGGGAAGTTGTAAAAAGAAAAATCCCTCGTTTGAATTCTAGACAAGAGGGGGAAAAAAGATTTTCATGGGCAGGGAATAAAGGCACCGAATGATAAGAGATGTGGTTGGGTTTGTTGTATTAATGGATGTTTTCTCATGGTGTTGAACCGTTTGATGTTTCTGTTATTGTATGAAAAATCAATTAAATTATCTTTTAAGCAACAAAAAAAATATTTTTTTTCCAAAGAAACTGATGAAATAGAAGTATAAAAAGAAAATAAAGATGATTTTGTACAAGAATAATAACTGAAATAATTCCAATAATAATCCTTCCTTTCTACAGTTGGCAATATCTCTACAATAAAGGAAGATTTTTTTCGAAGAGATTTTGTAACTACTGTACTTTCTGAAAGAACTACAACAACTATGTAATGAAGTATTAATTACAATGCATCTAAAAATGCGATTCGTTAAGAGTTTTCTAATCCACGCAATTCACGAAGAATAAATTAACAAATAAATCTGACAAATATATTCCCTTTTTTTACATTTGTATCAATCTTGTGATTTGCTAGTTTAAGATAAATTATTTGCTCACCGTATATTTCTCAATATAAATCTGTAATGCAATTTTTATTTAAAAATTTACCCAAAAATTGAAACTTGTAAATGAGCCCCGAACTGAAAAAAAAAATATTCCAGTAATTTTGAAACATGTCGCCATAAAGGTGAAAATGTTGTCAAACGGGTGGCATAATTTTCAAGCAAATTGCTGTTTAGTTTTACGCCAGGCGCCAACGTGATAGTTTTATTTCTGGTAACCCCAATCTGATGTTTTTTTTTGTTTTTGTTTTGTTCATTTAGTACCTTTTACACTATTTGAGCTAGATATATTTTCTGCGCCATTTCTTTGTTTGGAAAATAAGCGGGAAGAGAAATTCGAATACAACATGCGTTTGTCTACCTATTGCTCATGCCCTGGAGGTAAAACTCGCAGCATGATGGTCATATGCATTTAGACTTCCAAATCAGGGGATGGAGAATTTTGCAAACTGTTAAGAAACCTGGATTCACACACAGACACTGTTTGAAGAATTTGCGCGTTTTTTTAATAAAGGGGGGAAGGGGGTTACAAGTAAACGACATTGGGGCTGAAATTGAAAGATGTATTATTGTTTCTAATCGCTGTCTTCATGGACTATGAGCTTTCTTAAAGTCAAAATTAATTAAAAGACATACAAAAATTAGACTATAAAAACAATGATCCGATCCGTATTTACGTGGACGTGGTAACCTAGTGGCCAAGGTAATGGACTCGTGGCCGGCGTGTCATGAGTTCCAGCCAAGAACCGCTGAAGACTCACCGTGTAAGGGGCGATGCACATTGAATCTGTCGATGCTCAAAAGTCCTCCCGTTGGTGTGGTATAGAAGTTAAGAGAGGGGGGAGGGGTGTCATCCTCGTCACTTGACCATGTTTCAAAATCACGAGGTCCGCCAAGCCTTCAAATAGCTGAATAGTGCGACGTTAATATTCACTCACTCACCGACCTGTATTCACCTATGGATCTGAAACTTTGACTAAAACAAAGACTGAACAGGTAGCAATCTTTGAGCGAATGTTCTTAGATATATACTTGATGCTGTGAATGAAAATGAAATTTGAGGGAACGATGTAATTTTGAATTATATAAGCTCTTTTCATCAAAATTGGTCGTCACATCTGCTGTATGGACCCCTCATCCTTGACGCTCAGAATTTTTAATTACAAACCTATTGGGATTAGAACAAGAGGACCCAAATGGAATTGGGCTGATTGTGTGGAGTACGATTTTAATGTCTCAAGAATGACTAATTGGAAAACTGTTGCTAAGCGGAGATCGGAATGGAAAAGGGTTCTTGAGAAGGCTTTGTCCCACCCGAAGCTGTTTGTCAATAGAAGGAAAAAAAGGGAGATATAAAAGTTACAATTAAAACACCTAGAAAGTTAAAAGATTGAAATCGGTTACACGTGGCTAATGGAAAATCGGTATAAACCAACTCTCTTTATTGAACTTTATAGTTCCAGAAATTCGCGAATTATACTCAAAAATATACGGTAAAATTTTCTAAACTTCTGGAGAAACTTACTTTTGACATTTGGTTCTTCACGTTTATTTCTTTAAAGAAACGAGCCTTTTTAATTTAGTCGCTTTCTTTTAGCATTAAGGCAACAATATGTTCAGTAAAACTTGTTTCGTCTATAAACTTCCCTCACAGATACTTCCTTCAAAACATTCCGGAAGGAAATTAGGGATATTTGAAAAGAATCATCCTCCTGCAAAGTAAACAAAGAGTTTCCATTTAGAAATCCAACTTACAGCAAACTTAAACTTGAAACAAAAGAATTAGTACTGAGTTAACGACTGTCAGTTCATTTTCTTGATAAAAAAGAAGAACACTTGCTTACCATTTTTGAACGAAATGCTTGTAAAAGGTCCTATTATCTCAAACTTCTTTTGAGGTCATTGTTTGAGAAATGTAAACAAGTGAGAGGAGATAGTCATTTAGTTTCGTGTTCTTAAGATAAGATGCAGTTAGATATGAAATTTATCTTTGAAGTAAAATAACTGTTTGAGAGTATTAAAATAGAATTACAACGTAATTTGTTTTTAAATGTTTAAAGTTTGTCTGCGTATTTTAGTTTTAAAAAAATACAGGTTTATTCTTCAGTTATTAATTTTTTTAAAAGAAACTGGTTTCGCGTGCCATGAGTTCGAGCCCAGTACCACTGAAGACCCACTGTACAGGGGAGCGATGTACGTTGAACCTGTCGAGAGTTCAAACGTCCTCCAGTTGGTGTGGTAGTAAGGAGAGGGGTGTGCCAGCTCATGTGTCGTCCTCGTCACTTGACCATGGTTCAAAATTACGAGGTCCGTCGCCAAAAGCCCTTGTGTAGCTGAACAGTGTGACGTTAATATTCACTCCTCACTGAAAGAAGTAATATAAAAAGACATTTAAAGTTAATTCCTACTTAGGTCAACAAAGAAAAATTTTATTTTATTTTTTTATTAAATAATTACAATTAATATATATATGACAGAATCACAATATTAAGTGGCAAAACATCTTTTAAGTTAACATTAAAAACTTTTTAACCTCACTAAATTTGTAATTACATTTTTTTAATAAAAGTTTAATATAATAGGTCAGAATTTATCTTAAAACCATTGTAACCATTGCTGACGTCTGGCTAGCATATGATTATTCAGGTCAAGTTAAATCTTCATCGCAAATTTAACAAAAGTTGTTTTATCCAATGGTGCTGCCATCTAGAGGAATAATATCGACTGAAATATATCTCTCACAAACTATAATTACTTAATTAAATTTAATTAAGGAATTAATATTTGAAAAAAACTACTAACATCAAGTGTCATTTACTAAAAGTTTAAGAAAATGTGTTTGAACTTGAGTGGATGAATAAAAAGTATTTTATTAACGATTGAAAATTTGAACAAGATAAATAAATAAATACATATAGTGACAGTGTGAATTAATAGTAAGTACTGAAAAAATTGCGAGGAAATAGTAAGATGCTAAATATTAAGTCAATTCCGTAGAAATATTTGCTTAAATTACATATTGAATAGAATACTTTTGGACACCAGTGTATATATATATATACTGGTGTCCAAAAGTTAAGCATAAATCGTAAAATGCGAAAAACATTGAGTAAATATTCGTAAAATTATTCCAAATTTCTTGCGGATATTAATTGGGTGAAGAAGAAACATTGGGTTTATGCAAAACTTTTCAGTCGACTACATCCTGCGCGAAACACCGGAGCATGTCGGAACTCGAAGAAACCGATTCACGCAGTATTGGCAGTTTAGACAAATTTCGTGCAACTGCTGCGCGAAGGAACGTTGTTAACGATCAAACAAGGTGAATGATGGCACAAAGACGCCAACTGGACATGTTTACGAAAGGAAGAATCGTTGAAATGCTGAAATCCTCACGATCACAAATCGAAGTGTCTCGAATTCTGAATGTGGACCAGTCTGTGATCTCAAGACAGTGACAGAGGTTTCAAAGAGAGGGAGATGTTACCCGACAACCAGTATCAGGTCGACCAAGAGTCACAACTCCTCGCCAAGACCGATATCTGGTAATACGTGCGTGACGTCAGAGGGGCAGTACTGCCAGAGCACTGGGTTCGGCGCTCACAGTCGCCACAGGAATACGAATTTCGAGACAAACTCTTTACAGGGGACTCAATCATGCTGGCCTGTATGCCAGAAGACCAGCAGTTTGCATTCCCCTCACGTCTGCGCATAAACGCGCTCGTTTGAACTGGAGTTTGAAATATCAATATTGGAGTGTGGTAGAGTGGGCCAATGTGATGTTCAGTGACGAATCCCGGTTTAGTCTGAGTAGTGATTCTCTGCGGGTAACGATATGGAGAGAAGGTGGAACACGTTTTGAACCAAGAAACATAACGGAAAGACATCATTTTCCATCAAGGGGAGTAATGGTATGGGTAGGCATCATGATGGACAGCCGCACAGACCTCCATTTCTTTGACATGGGGTCTGTGACTGCTCAAAGATACAGAGACGAAGTTCTTGAGCCTTATGTTCGCTTGTTTCGAGATGCTGTCTATCCTGACTTCATATTCATGGATGATAATGCGCCATGTAACTGAGCGGTGCTGATTGATGACTTCCTTGAAACGGAAAACATCCAGCGCATGTCGTGGCCTGTGAACTCCCCTGATTTATATCCTATCGAGCATGTATGAGATATGCTCGGGAAACAAATTGCAGCCCTTTCGCACCCCCCAAGCTCCGTTGCAGAACTGAAGAGAGCTCTCCAAGAAGCTTGGAACCGTTTGAGCCCACAACTCATTCATCTTCTCATAGCAAGTATGGTAAATCGCTGAGCAGCGTGCCTGGCCGTCAGAGGTGACCACACGCCTTATTAAACTGCAGCATCAGTATTTTATTTAATGTTTTCTTTCATTTTTTCTTTAAAGTGTGAATCCTTGCTATGCTCAGTTTTCTTTCAAACTGCTACTTTGGATAATAAAATTAATTATTGTCATTCTCTTGATTTGCTTCCTTATTTTATAACCATTTTACACTCGCATATCACGTTTCCCGCCATTCTGATTTACAGTTCCTTCCTTATTCACATAATTATCAATTATGCTTAACTTTTGGACACCAGTATATATATACATATATATATATAATATATAATATATATATATATATATATACATATATATATAATATACATATACATATATATATACATATACATATATATATATATATAATATATAAATATACATATATATATATATATACATATATATATACATATACATATACATATACATATATATATATATATACTATCCTGCATTCTTGAAAACAATAAATCCATTAGAAAGTTGATTGTTTTCTAAAATAATGATCCTAAGCCCGTTTACAAAGTGAATGTACAAGAATTTTTATCCAAAATTTGTAATGGTAAGAATTGAATTATCAATTATTGATATTTGCAGTCGGCTCAGAATATTATTTATTTCAATAGATTTGGAAAAAAAATGTAATTCAAAAAATATAATTCGTCATGCAAACTATTTGTAAATAAAGAAATCCTTCAGAATCGAATTTTTTTTTAATAAAATAACAAATCTTTGCCATTGGGCTGTGATTATTATTTTGACTTATTTTTATGACACATAAAAGCATATTAACATCACTCTATCTATCTACACATATACATATATATATATATATATTTTATAAGAGAGAGAGAGAGAGAGAGAAAAGCATTTCAATCTCTCATAACGAGATAGATCACCGAAATTATTAGACCTACAGACTTGAAATTTAACCGGCAAGTTTCTTTCGTTGAGCAGAAATTGGCTAAAAACGGGTTTTGCGAAAATATAAGTACTCCCAAGAGTGGATTGACGAGAGTGATGGAGGCGTGAAAGATACAAAAATCCAGTTTTTGAAATATTAGACTTACAAACTTTATATTTGGAAACGAGTTCTTTCTGTTGAATGGAGATCCTCTAACAAAGGGTTTTCCTGAAATTGTTTGTGAAACCGCGTTTTGGGGAAATCGACTACCAAGGAAGGTCACGGGAGTGTTAAGAGACAAAAATTTCCGATTTAGAACTTTTAGACCTAGAGACAAGAAATTTGTCGGACACGTTTCTTTTGTTTAGAAGAGATTCATGGGGAACAAGTTTTGCTGCAATTGACTCCAAAGCGGGATTGACGGAGTTACGGGAGCTTTACAGATTTAAAAAATTTTCCATTTTTGAACTATTAGACTTACAGATCTTAAATTATAATCACATGTCATTGTTTTTATGGAGCTGTGAAGACCGAGCTTTGTGGAGTGAATATTAACGTCCCACTTTTCAGCTACACGAGAGCTTTTGGCGATGGACCTCGTAATTTTGAACCATGGTCAAGTGACGCGGACGACACCTGAGCTGGCACCCCCTCTCCTAACTATCACACCAACAGGAGGATGTTTGAGCCCTCAACAGATTTAACGAACATCACTCCCCTACACGGCGGGTCTTCAGTGGTACTGGGTTCGAACTCATGACATACTAGCCACGATCCGATGCCTAGACCACTCGGCTACCGCGGCCACCCGAGCTTTGTGGAAGTTGAATTTTAGTGGGGTTGTCGTGGGTTACGAATGAAAATGTCTGATTTTGGAGCAATTAGACCAACAGACATGAAATTTTCTAAGCATGTTTCTTTTGTTGAGTAAAAATTTGCAAAAGGTCATTTTTTATAGATATCGACTCCGACAGGGGCTATGAAGAAGCAAAAGATACTCGTTTATATATATATTTAATAAATTACAGAAAAGGATATATATATATATATATAAAGAGAGAGAGAGAGAGAGATGATATATAACCTGCAGCTACAAATTAGAGGGAGAAGAGAGATATCAGATCGAAAATCAAGAACATGAAATCTACATATAAATAAAAAATCGGTGAATTAAGATGGAAAACTGTTATTCTTTCTAAAACTGTCACTGACGTAGGGTAGTGAAGTAGAGCGAAGCAGAAATATACCTAAAATTTCAGAAACAGAAAATTAGGCAACGAAAACAGGAAACTAAAGAAGAAAATATGTACTGTGTTTAAAATGGGAATTCACAAGATACACGTTGTAGTTATTGCTCCATATGTGTAACGTGTTGAAACTGACAGAATTTTTAAAAGGAAAAAATATAAATGTAAAAATTATTATAATCTAATACATTATTGTTATAAATATGTGTATATCGAATGTGTTAGCAGGATGATCATGTTTTAAAATGTATCAATAAAATTTTTTTAATTATTAAGTTTATCGGCATGATCAATACCTAAATCCTTATTATTAGTAGTATTTTGTAGGTAATTCACTTCCTTAATGTTGAATATAAAGGCATATCTTTTATCATAATTTTCTTTTAATTCGGCTGGATGACGTAGTTGGTTAAGAGCTGGCCTTGTTTGTCCAAGTTAGCAACCTCAGACTAAGTCGGTGGATTTTCGTGATGTAAAAAATCGCCAGCATCCATGTTGTATGATTATCCGGCATGTCAAAGATCCCTAGAGTGGATATTTGGCTTAAATGCTCTCGGCAAAACTAAATTCCTAGTAGAATTTCACATTTTCAGAGATCAGGTGCCTCCCTCAGGGGAGAGGAAACTGGGCGTCAAAATGGCATGTGGCAATTAGTATCCATCTGTATGGTGCTAAACTAAAAAGCGACACTAGCTCCCGGAGAATGTATTAGGTCTGCAATGGTAATTACCAATCCTCAGCCCCACTTAAAAGGGAAAAAAGGACTTTCTTTTTTTAAAAAAATATTATCAATTTTTAATTGTAAATCAAAAAAAAAATCTGCTTAACTTCTGTCAAGATTGGTTAGTATTACATTCCTATAATATCTGAATAAAAATTGAAATAAAGGGTACAAGTTATTACTCAATAGGTCTAAGTCATCTATGTATCTAAAAATTTGTCATAAAAATTAATAACTATATTATCGTGTGTGTGTATGTGTGTGTGTATTTACACACATGTATGAACAAAGATAGGGGACATTTTATTTGCTTCTTTGTTTACATTATTTGTAGCTGAACTCCAGAACAAAAGGGAAAAATAGGGAGAAAAATCTTCCAAAATCAATCCAAAGAATAACCGATTTTTCCATACATTTCATGTAAATATTATGAAGAACATTTCCTCGAGTATCATTCTGCTTGAGACGCAGATGTAACTGAATAAAACATGAAGATGATTTTATCATTACTGTCATTGTTACACTATCCGTTAAGTTTCACCTGTAGGGAAAAACTCCACAACCAAATGTATATTTTTAGAGAGAACACAATACTTCACTTTCACACTTCTAAACATTAAAGAACTTAAATAATGTTGCAACCTTTTAGAGTGATTAACAGGGAAAAACTATGTATTATCCATACCATTAGGAGTAAATTCTTACAAAGTGGCATTTGCTCAAAAATAGGCAAATGCCATTCTTACAAATGACATTTGCCTAAAAATGTTTTATGGTAAAATCATAAAAATACTTTCTTTTTTTCTGCTATTCGAAAAATATCATGGATAAGCATAATCATTCCTCGACGTGATCAAAGGTATATTTTGAAAACAGTTATCGTAAAATTTAAGGAAAGGGAAGTTAGTAACAGATAATGTAACCAAGTATATTTTAAAGGTAAATTTGTGGTGACCTGTATCCACCCCTTACATTAATACCTTCCTGTCTATCTGAAAACCCGGCTAGATGTGTAGGCGGACTTAAATTATCTAAAGACATTATTCCAATTAAAAACTGATTTATTGATTCTTATCAGATATTATGAACAGACACAACACAATTCTAATTAAGATAAATAAACAAGAGTAGAGTTCAGAGGTGAAATATAACTACGCGTGGATAATAATGCAGAATTTCAACTGAATCTAGGACAGCTTAAACGCTCACAATTACAACTGCGCCTCACACTAATAATCAGATTACGTAATCAAAGTCACTATACCTTATATTTTACTGCTGCGGTTCCTTCGTGACGAACTTGAGGCACTAGCAATCGTTGGATGAGTTGCCGATGACTCCACGTTCCGTTATATATTTAATTACAATTCTTTTTAACCTTCACTATCCACTCCTCTTTGCGTACATCAAACGTATCCCTCGCTTAACTCGTCAACAACTACGTGTCGACCGTTTGCTCTCTTCACTTTACTTTAAATCACCTCATTTGACTTCTCACTTCATCTTACTTATCTCTTTTCAAAATTCGCGAAAACCGAATTTATAGAACACTTTTCATTTACATAAATCACGTTTGGTTTCCCGATGAAGGTTGGTTGAAATAAATAAATTACTTTAAAGGAAAAAAGAAGTTAGTGAAAGACCGTATAGATCCGTCACAAATTTTATTCAACAAAAAATATTAAATTAAGTCAGTTATTAAGCAACATATTAAAACGAAAATCAGCAAAAGGTGTATGTTTGTTTGTTGAGTGTTCCCATGTGCCTATTGTGCGTTGCCTTGCTTCAATAACTTGCTTAACATAACCAATATGTTTCGTAATTTTAAAACGTTAAATTATAAAGTCGACACCTAAACTGGCGCCAACTTACGCTTTGCTACACTTGATTTGATTAGCCTTTTTTTTTTTTATTAATATCGCACTTTGAAGCGGCGCGTGACATATTAGTAATGAATATTTTTACTTTGTACCTTGATCAGAGCTGGCACTCCACTTTCTAAACTTCTACACCCCATAAACGGGAAGATTTCGACATTTGACAGCCTTAAAGTGCATAAGCCTCCTACCCGGCAAATGTTCTGTGGCTACAGGGCTCGAACTCATGACCCAATAACGCTGACCACGACCACAAGGTTATCGTGATTACACATCTCACCACACAAAATGAGAGCTTTGAGCACCAACAGACTTAGCTGTACATCAACCTTTAATTCATGACGGACTTACGATGCCCGAAACGGTGAATCAATTATTATTATTATCAGTCTGTTATTATTAATACCGCAATAAGTAGCCACGGTAGGTTTTTTTAGAAATTTAAATAAGGAAATTCTAATAACTTCTAACTTTATTTCTCTTTATTTCTAACTTTTACTTCTACTTTCTATTTATCCAAGCAAAAAAAGTTTTATGTCTGTTTTCACCACTATTTTAGACGAGTTTAAAAATTAATAAACGTTACAACAGATGTGATATAGTTAAAACATAGATATGTGATATAGTTAAGTTTTAACATAAATTAAAATTGATCGTCTTTAAATATAGTAAACGTAAAAGAACGAAAATAAATAAACAATTGATTTTAAGAATTACTCAAAGTATTTTAAAAAGTAATTCTGAATCAAAATTTTATTCAAATATCTCATTTAAAGGTACACAAGCAACTTTCTGGGGGGAAAAAATTGATAAAAATAAAACTCCAATGCACACTTTGAGTTCAATGTAGGGCGTCAGGCAAGACTGCATATGTGGCTCTTTGGACCAATGATGGGCAATCCTTTTTTTTTAGAGGGGGAGGATGAATATTCTTGTAAACCAATTTAAAGAAGGAAGCTGTTATTTTCTGTAATTAATTTCCCATATTTCCCTAATTTAAATTTTAAAGCACATAGACATATTTGAATATATATTTATTTATTAATAAGTGTATCATTGCTTACACAAGCACAAATGCAAAAGTTCTCAAATTAATTTCTGTATAAACCCTTCTAACTACATTTTGAACATGAAAAACACATTCAAACTTCTATGAAAATTTCTACATTAGCAAAAACTGGAAATAAAAAATATCAGAAAATAGGGTATCAGAAAGTAGGGTGTGTATTTGAGTGAATATTAACATCGCACTGTTCAGCTACAAGAGGAATTTTGCCGACGAACCTCGTAATTTTGAACCTCAGTCAAGTGACGAAGATGTCACCTGAGCTAGCACCCACTCTCCTAACTACCACACCAACAGGAGGATGTTTGAGCCCTCAACAGATTAAATGAACATCACCCCCCTACACGGTGGGTTTTCAGCGGTACTAGGTTCGAACTCATGACACGCCAGCCACGAGTCCGTTACCTTGGCCACTATGCTACCACGGCCGCAGGTTGTGTATTTACTGAATAATGAGGGGGTTACAGCTCAAAGTTTTACTGAATGAGTCGTATTTGATGATGCTTATAGCGTTAAAAAAGTGCAATTTTTAAGCAAAAAAATAGAACCATTCTTTCTTAATAAAAATTCTGTACTAAATGGACTTAGTCTTACAATTAAAAAATTGCCTTTTCCAAAATATTAATAACAACTTTTAATTTTGCCATTTGTATGCGCAAGTTAAACAATATTGACAATGCAGTTAAGAATGAGATTTTTCAAAATAAAAGCTGACGATATCGGTTTTATTTGCTTCAGTTTCTGCAATTCAGTCCAATAGGTGGTTATAGATACTTCTTGATATTTTTGTGTGTATTCATATCGCTTCCTCTCTTTTTATTTATTTTTTCCCTATCTACATGAAAAGAAAGGCGAAAGGAGGGGACAAAAATTCATCCTAAATTAAATTCTTCTCGTGTGTAGCAAAATCCGGATCTGGAAAAAGTTTCGCACTCCTGGGAAAACCCCTTCATTACCATACAGAAAAGAGGTTGCTTTTATCGGAAAGTATATCATGCTCCTGGAATTTCTTTATTTGGTACAGTACGGGAATCACATTATATGGGGATCATGCTTTGTTGGGAATGCTTTTTCGGTAACACCGTTATATTGCATTGTTATTGGTATTTTCGTGAGGTGTTTTACGAGTTGGTTTTTCGAAGAATGTGCTAACCCAGTGCATCTCAAACTTTCAATACTTGCGACCCAATTTTCAATCATAATATTAATCGTGCCTTCCCCCACATACAATAACAGTGTATTGAATGCAATAATAATGTACTTTAACGCTAAAACTATCATACGATCTTTATTATAAACCACCCAAATTATCATAAGTATTAAATTTTATATATGTTATTTTAAATAATAGATATTTCAAGTACGTTACTTTCTTTTCTAATTTTCAAAAAGGAATAGATTACAATAAAAGAACAACGTGTATTTTTATTATGTCAGAATGTATTTTGTTTCGCTTCCTTTAAGTAAATTTAGAATGTTTTGAAAAAAATAATCTTTTATTTTCGACTTTTTGATATGCTCGCGCCCCCCACGTAGGGTTATCACGCCCCAATTTGAGAAACACTGTGCTAACCTTAAAACATTATTTTTTAAAAAAGTAGAAGTCTTCATAATCATTAAATTTTTAATAGGAAATTATTATACAATACATAGAGCCAGTACTCATAATATTATACTTCATTTTTTCTTTGAGATTTCAATTTTTATTAGAGCCTTTGTTCGTTTAATCACAATAAACATTCTTATGGACTTTTCATTGAGCTTATTTCTTGTGGATTAATTTAAAAACTCTTAAATTAATCGTAGAGAAAATAGCCGGAGTCAGAGAGTAGTAATGAAACCTAACAAGTTCAAGGACATCTTAAGACTACTTGAGGCCCTGGGCCTTTACGCAAAAGTAGGCCCTAGGCTCATACACAAATGTGGGCCCCATCTATGAACCATAACACTTTCATCGCAAGGGGTGAGATAACTCATCTTCCAGGATCCACAAACAAATCATTATAATGAGAATTGTTATTTATTACAATTGATTATTATTTTTCAAAGTAAAATAAACAAGTTTAAAAGGAATTTGTATTTTGCTTCAATTTTAGTACTGCGGAGAGTAACACAGACTCTTTGTGCAGACAGAAGGTCAAAGGCACGCCATTGCTGCGGTGAATGTGCTAAAAGTAGACAGAACCTAGCATACGTAGTTAAACATAAAACGGCTCGATTGATTACTGCCTTTTAACTGAATGAGTAATGAAGGTGTATGGCGGTAGGCGGTGGCGTAACGTACACCCCCGCAACCCCCGCATTGCGGGAGGCCCAGGGACTCTAGGGGGCCCAAAGCTTAACTAATACTAAGTACCTATTTGGACTTGGGGCCCAAAACCTGAGTTTGCAGGGGGCCCTAATAGTATCCGTTACGCCACTGGTGGTAGGCCTAGGTCTATAACACGGAGAACAGCCAGCTGACATATCGTCTGAAATTCCTGGTTTTCAGACAATACAGCCGGACCAAACACATTTGAACATTGAAATTAATCGAATTAGGATCATATTAAGGCTGAGTCAAGGTCGAGACCAGAAGCCTTTTTTTTTTGTACGTTAAGGGGTTAAGGTATCCGAATATCCTGAAATTGTGAATTTTGCCAAAAATTGCCAGTTTTTTATGATTTTATTTTATAGACCGTCTTATTAGCTTTATAAAAATACCGAGTTTATTATTTTCAGCGTTCACTGGAACAAAAACGACAAGTGTTTTAGCTGAAGCAGATGCCATCACTTTAAGCAAGATGTCATACTTTAAAACGCGTTTTACTCGAAATGTGTGTTTTTAAAAATGCTCAAACGGGAACACATTGAAAACAATAAAGTGAAATTGTTTTGTGTGTGTTTTGTATAATATAGTAGAAGTGTTTTAAACTTCAGATATATCAATCACTGTTTTATTACAAAATTTGCCAGTCACTTATATTAATATAATCACTGTTTTTTTTAAACAATTCCATATAATAACTATGATAAAGTGCTCTAGTTTTTGTAAAAATTAAAATATCTCTTATCCTGAAGGTCATTTCAAAAATGAATTACATTTCAACACAGCACAATTAAAAAATTGAAAAGTTCTTCATAAACTTTTGGTACTGTATGGGCCCCATTTATGTTATTTCTTCGTAAATTTTTACCATTTTTTCCCATTTTAGTAATAATAATTTCTTTTTCTTTTTTAACTTTTGCACATTTTTTTAAAAATGTACTAAGCAAATCTAAAACAACAAAAAATACCCATATCTTTTTTTTTTCTTTTAAAAAGTTGTCGCGCAAGTAGTCAGATACATTAATCTCTTCGATTGAAAAATGAAACTCGTAAAAAAATTTAATTCCTGCGAAATTCCTTTTCATTATTGCGTTATAAAATTAATCTAGAGTGGTAATGACACTGTTAAACGAACACACACTAAGAATGTAGATCTATTATTAAAATTTATTTGAAAGATACAGAACATGACCTTGATCCACTTTTGGATGAACTTACTTTTTGTTGAAGATTTTCAATCTATACAAATAAATAAAATTGAAGTGTCTGTTTGTAATTTCAAATTAGCAGCTTTTTACTTAATGCACTAAAAGTATATACGGTACTCATAACAAAAAACCAATTTTTAAATTTTTTGTCTGTCTGTCTGTCTGTCTGTTTGTTCCGGCTAATCTCGGAAACGGCTGGTGCGATTTTAAAAATTCTTTCACTAATGGAAAGCTACATTAACGGGGAGTAACATAGGCTATATTTTATTCCCGTATTCTTACGGGAACGGAAACTATACGGGTGAACGTGAAACTGAATGCCAAGATGAACGCCAAGCTGAGCTAATGAAGTCGTTGTTTTGGTTACTGGCGACCGATGCTCTTCATGAGACATAACAGTGTTACGCGCACATGATAATACGCTGACACGTGCCATAATTTTTTTTTATGATAGTTATCTCACTGTTCAGTTAAGTAGAGCATCGGCTGTTTCGGATGCACTTTTAAAAATAATAAATCAAGGCTTCATAAGTAAAAAGCAATGCAAGAAACAAAAAATTGATAAGTTTTACGGTTAGTTTTAATCCTTTCTTTTTTTTTTTTTATTTACATTTTTAGTCACATTTAAACAATAGTTATTATAATCCCAATCTATATCTATACAAATAAATAAAATTGAAGTGTCTGTTTGTAATTTCAAATTAGCAGCTTTTTACTTAATGCACTAAAAGTATATACGGTACTCATAACAAAAAACCAATTTTTAAAATTTTTGTCTGTCTGTCTGTCTGTCAGAATATAAACAGATATATTTATAAAACATCATGAAATACCCAGCGAAGCGGGAGGGTAACGGCTAGTCGAATATATAAGGAAACTTTCCATTCCGTGTAAAAAATGTTATAATTTAGAAAAGAGTAGAAGTTTTTAAAGTCAAATTAGCATTTTTTTACAATAATGTTTTATTTTGTTTTGTTTTAATCTATTATGAATTTCTTTTGTAGAAATTAAAGTCGTCCATACATCGGTTAATAAGATAAAAAGTATTTGTTTGAAGGTATTTTAATATTTGTCGTGACTTGTCTTTACCCCAGAGCATGATTTATATCCCTTATTTTTATTCAGGATAAGAATATTATCGTTTTTTGTGAGAATATTTTAACTTTTTCTAGCTTAAATTAAAATCTGGTTATAGAAGAAAATCCCCAATGTGTATTAATATACATGCTTAAGTTAAAATTATATATCAGTCAAACATAGAATAGTTATTACCCAGATAGAATAGTTCTGCAACTGTTTTGAAGACTGCCCAAGGGAATTTTCTTTTCTTTCAAAAAAGTCCTCTTAGAAATTCAATTTACTGCATCATACATTTTTCAACTTGATTTAAATTAATTTTAATCTACGAGGCACTGTGAAGCAACACAAGGGCTATTAGCGACGAACCTCGTAATTTTGAACCATGGCCAAGTGACACGGATGACACTTGAGCTGGTCCCTCCTTCTCTAACTTCTACCCCATGCCAACGGGAGAATATCAAACTTCGACAAATTTAATGTGTTCCATCTATTCTACAGGGTGGGTCTTCTGTGGCATTGGAGTTCAAACTCTTGACGAGTCTGTCAGGAGTCCGTTACCCTAACCACTAGTCCAGTAATCCCCACCTCCTAAACCAAGGACTGGTATCAAACGGTACTAGTGCACCCAAGGAATATTAAATTACTGCCATTTTATTTCCTGTAGAGTTTGAGCGCAATTTTCCTACCACAAAAAAAAAAAAAAAACACCAGCTGATAAGGAATGGATCCGCGACTTATTTGTCAACAAGTGAAAGGCGAATGTGTCATACCTGTGCTAGATCTACTGCTGGAGATTCTAAATGACGGTGGACATAAAACTATGTTCAAGACAACAACTCTACCGGTGTTCTGGATTAATATTATGGCGGAATACCCTGAGACTGCCATCACAAAACTTAAATCCCTTTTGCCATTTCCGGCAACTAAGTGAAGCGGGGTTTTCTGCAGTGATAGCAGCCAAAACAAAACAACGGGATAAACTGGACATACGAGGTCTGGCTATTAAATAACGAGACTGCGCGCCTAGAGGGCGCCCTAGAGGGGTGGGGGGGAAACGAGTAGTGCGTTGGGTATTTAAAAAGCTTCGCTATTCACGTGCCAAAATACGTTTTCGTCACTATTATAGTATTTGTGCAGTAGCGGTTTGAAACGAACGTGTTTTCTTCTCGTGCCGAAAAACCATGTGTGACGAAAAACAGGAGCAACGTATCAATCTCAAATTTCTCGTTAAGTTGAAAAAACTCTGACTGAGTGCTATAAATTGTTGCAAGAGGCCTATGGGGGCAATTCTCTACCTCGTGCGCGTGTTTTTGAGTGGTGTAAGCGCTTCAGTGAGGGCCGAGAGAGCACTGAAGACGACCAGCGCCCAGGTCGCCCTGTCACTGTTTCAACTCCGTTTTTTTTTCGACATTAACAATATCGTGATGACTGAATGGGTTCCAGAGGGGCAGACTGTCAACCAGACTTACTATTTGTCAGTTTTGGTAACACTGCGAGAACGAGTTCGTAAGAAACGGCCCGAGTTGTGGAAGAACAACTCGTGGATTTTGCACCAGGACAACGAACCTGCCCATAACGCGCTATCTGTGAAGCAGTATTTGGCCGATAATCGCACTCCAGTGCCAAAACACGTGCCGTACTCACCAGATTTGGCACCGTGTGACTTTTTTGTTTGTTTCCGAAGATAAAATCTGCTTTGAAAGGGACCTGATTTGAGTCGATGGAAGCGGTAAAGCCAAAAACGACAGAGCTCCTAAAGGCCCTCACCAAAGAAGACTTGCAGCACTGCTTTGATCAATGGAAAAAATGTATGGAAAGGTGTGTGGTGAGGGGAGGGGAGTATATTGATGGGGAGCATTCGAATGTAAAATAATTTTTATAATGAAATCCTTTTTCGTAAACAGTCTCGTTATTTAATAGCCAGACCTAAAAAAAAGGTTCAGAAATACTGCACTTGGCTACTGTGACCTGCTATCTTTTATGAATAATATTTTTGAAGCGCGTAGAAGTATTTTATTGCATACTAAACTAAAATAGTGTGATTCACTTCGTTTAAGGCATAGGTTCCCAACCTTATTTGAACTGGCGTCTCCTTTTCTAGTATATATTTCGATACCGCCCTTCCCACTCTAGAGAAATAAGAGTGTACTTAACACATGGTGAAAAAAAGTGTTAAGTTTTAAAAAATATCCTATTACTAATAGAAAATATATTTTTTTTAATTTAATTTTTTTTTCTAAAGCCCAATTTTTTTTACTTACTAATCTGAAATAGCTCTTGCCACAAATAGATTTAAATGTGTAATATTATATATTTTAGTCAAAGGTAGGATATTGTTGGAATTGAAACGCTACTGAATTTTTTCATTTAGAAGAGTGAAATAAAAGTTTTAGCTTACCTGTTATAAAGACAGACAGGGGTTTGATGATACGAAGTAATTCATAGTTAACTATTGCTTTCAAAATAAATATAAATTGACAGTTTCAGCCTTTAAAGAATCACTTTAATTCTTGGTTAACGTATTTAATTAAGTTTCTTGGGTAATATACGTAATGAAATGCAGTGAACGAAATATTTTTCCTACTGCTCACAGACAAAGACAGCATGTGCACTACAGAAATTAAAATGTACTATATCAGGGATAGGCAGACTTTTCCAGGGTGCGGGCTACTTCTAATCTTTTGAAGGTGTTGCGGTCCACTCAGTGGCCTAGGAGTGGTGAACTTAAAAAAAGGGCTTACAATACTTACTATAACTTAATAAATAAGGAATACATATTTGCCTGCATAACAATTAAAGCCTTACTCTTTTAAAATCGCGTTTTAAGCAGAACGTAAGATACAAACGTAATAATAATAGACACATATAAAATAATATCGAATGATGCATTTAAGATCAAACAATTCAAAATACATTACAAATATTTCCTCAATAATTTTTTCTCATACTTATTGTGCATGCTGTCCGCCAATCTTGAATGTCTCAGTATAAAATTACTAATTGCTAGTCTTGCATTAGATTGATTCTAAGTGGTCATCTGTGAGACAGGAACGAATTGGTGGAACCCCCTGTTGGTGAATAATCCAATGATAAGAAACCAAATGCGATAAGTCATCACCTCTGTCTAGCTGCATGGCCCGGCGTTGCACGGGCTTCTTTGAGTGTATAACTTTTTGCCAATGGGAATTTCACCTTCCCCTCTCGGTATCAGCATTTCCTGGAGTGTGTGTGATTTGTATATCAATCTCATTTATATTCCCTTTTTCGAGATTTCCTCTACCTGTTTGCTCCGTCGGATGTGTCTGTTTCCCTTCCGTTTAGCCCAGCTTTTTCAGAGAATATAACGTTATCCAATGGAAATTTCCTTCTCGTGAGGGTGTATGCGTGATATAAGTGATTTCTATAATGTCATTAAAATTATCTTTTCCGAAATGTCTTCAATTTATCTTCCTTGACAGAGAGGTTTCTTTCTCTCAGTTTAGCCCGGCGTTGCATGGGCTTTTCAAGTGTGTAGCTTTTTGCCTTGGAAGTTCCCCCTTCCTCTCTTGGTGTCAGCATTTCCTGGATTGTGTGGGATTTATGTATCAATGTCATTAAAATTCTCTTTTTTGAAGTTTCTACCACCTCCTTGCCTCGTCGAAAGGGTTTGTTTGTATCGAAACTTCCAAACATGTTTTTGAAATACCACTTTTTGGAAATTCTATACTTGCATAACATTAGAACATACATTTTGCTATCAACATTGTAAAGAAACACAGCTCTTCCCATTCCGTATTAAAATTGTATGTTTTTCTCTTCTTGGACGTAGCACTCCTCTTTTAAACATGAAATATTACCATTTTTCCTATAAAAACACAAGTAAAAAAAAATTGTCAATTTGAATGTTTAAACAAGTATGAGAGACTATTAGTCGGTGAAGGATAGACGTATTCAATGCTGTGAACATACGTGAACCGATGAATCTATACACGAAGAATGTAGACATGTGCGCTGCCGGATCCCGCGCCGAGTTTAACACGAGAACTCAATCCCGAGAAAGTGCGATATATATGTTGTTATGATCAAGAGCTAATCATCAATGTTTACTCTCCCCTTCAGTCGGCTTATGGAAAACAAAACTCATTTCTACGGCTGGCATCGTGGGGATCGCTTTTTTTCCCTCCTGTGGCGGCAGCGAGCGTGTTTAACCCTTTAACTTAGAAATTAAGCGATTCGTTCCCCAGAGCACCTGTTTCTCACATAGGCGGAGATATGCAATGAATTAAGGGAAAGAGGGTAAAAGGTACAAATCACAGCAACTTTTCTCTGAAATAAGTCAATCCTTTGCATACACTGTCAAGGTACTTTTATTGCATTCCAAAGCCTTCGGAAAAGTTTCACTGATAGCAGCGCAAAGAAATAATCCTATTTCGGAAAGACATATGTACGTCCAGGGCAGGGGTGGCCAACCCACGGCACGCGTGCCACAGCGTGGCACGGTGGATTTGTAATTGTAGCACGCGAAGACTTATGAAAAATTTAAAAAAACTCGGAAAGATAATAAATAACCACTTTTTTACAATTTTATTGAAGTGTCTCAGACAAAAAGACCTCAAAATCTGGATCAAAATATGTTTGTGAATAAATGTTTTCTGCTATAAACATAATAAAAAAAATATCACTCAAAACTAGATAATGTGTACCTATAATAACCGAATTTTGTGGGCATCTGTAAGAGCTAATCTTATATAGATGACTTGGTAAAAAGTAGTAATTCAAAAGCCACATAAAGTAAATACTGAGCGTTTAATAATTATTTTGAATTAAATGATTCAAGTTGCTCATTTTTATTTTATGCTTAACCTAATTGATTGAGCTTGTTAACAGTTTATTAAAATAAAAGCCTAAGCTTGCACCTTCGTCTTATTTATTATATTATTTTTAAATTTCGACTACATAGACTTGCATCAAAAAATGTGCTATTAGCGTAAAAATCCCATTATAAGCTTATAAATAATATTTTTTCACTTTTCCACATTTGTTTGTTGGAAAAGTTGGAAGTGGCACGTTTAATTATTTTTTATCAAATAGCGGCACTCTTCCCAAAAAGGTTGGCCATCCCTGGTCCAGGGCACTAAACCTACCAGTTGAGCGAGACGGATATATACGCCTGCAGCAGTTAAGGGGTTAAGGGTCATCATGCGCTTCCAATAAAGGTACATGTGTCTACACATACATCGAAAAATTTGCTTAAGTAAACACACACACAATCACGTCGATTATGAAAAGTCGATTTTAGAGGCAAGCGAGCGTCGGTGTTCCACAAATATGTTTCATTAGTATGGGCGTATAAGGTCTTAGTAACGGCGGTCACCCCAAAATGTCTTGGCAGTCCACCGGTAGATCGCGATCGACTTTATGCCCACCCCGGCACTATATTATTCAATTTAATGTAGGTCTGAATGTGTGTAATGTAATCCTTAAGTTTTTCACATCCGCTTCCCAAACTACCGAAATATGTGAATTTTCGTACATGTGATATAGAGAAATGTTTTAAATATGTACATACAATCAACTTAAGGTAAACAGTATTAAAGTTTGCTTTTGTTAGTACATAATAAGCATGTTTTTTAGTCTTTTTTGATTAATCTGCCCACGCCCTTCTGTGCCATCTCAACGACGCTTAATTTTCTTTTGGTCTTTTATTGCCCTCCCCCTTGAAAGCCTCAAACGCCCACATGGGGGCGTTATCGCCCACGTTGAGAACCTATGATTTAAGGTATCCGACTACTTACCACAACTGTTTTTTAAAAAAAAACATGGAGATATGGGATTTTTTTGTGGTTTTTAGATTTATTTAGTTCACTTTAAGCAAAATATGCTAAAACTAGGAAAAGAAAAAGAAATTATTATTACTAAAATGGGGAGAAAAATTGGTCAAAAATTGCATAAACGAGGCCCTTAAATGCAAAAAGTTTAGGAGCAAATTATAAATTTTTCAATTTTGGCTTTGATATCCATTTTTGAAATGATCTTCAGGATAAGAAATATTTTAGTTTTTACAAAAATTTAGAGCACTTTATCTTATGTATTGTATGAATTGCTTAAAAAAACAGTGATTATATTCACATAAGGGACTGTAAATTTTGTAATAAAACAGTGATTTATAAATCTGAAGATTAAAATACTTGTACTATTATACAAAACATACGAAAAAAATTTTAATTAATTATTTCCAAAACTTTTTAAGCAATCGCTGTCTCCCTATGAGCATTTTCATTAAACCTCATTTCGAGTAAAACGCATTTTAAAGTATGGTATTTTGTTTAAAGTATGGCATCTGCTTTTACAAATACACTTATAGTTTTTGCTCTAGTGAATGGAAAATAATAAACTTGGTATATTTATAAAGCTAATAAAATAAAATCATGAAAAGAATTTGTCAATATTTGGCAAAATTCACGATTTTAGGGTTGTTGGATACCTTAACACAATTACACAAACTAGCATATCTAGATAAATATGTCTTCGTTGGAAAAATCAAAATCAATTAAACAGAAAAATATTTACAAAATAAAGAATTCAAAATTAAGAGAGAACATCATATTTTCAGAATATTTTGAATGAAAAAGAAATTATTATGCTATTATATATTACACAAATAGGAGATATCTATTGATTTTTAATCGATTGGCTGTAGATCATGATTCAAGTAAAACATAAATTTGATGGAAGAAGATATTTCCAATACCCGAAAATGTCGTCTTTCAACACAGAAGTAACTCACTATCGCTTTTGATTCTTCCATTTCTATACTAAGCCATTGAAAACAGCTGACAACACCGTCTAGAGGGAGAGCGCATCCGAAATAAAGGCAAATAGCGTAGCTTTATTTGCTCCAGTTATTGAAATTCGGTTCAGCAGCTGGTTATCGAGACTTTTCGGTATTCTTTTCGATGCCACCTCGTCATTCTTTTCCCCCATCCACAGGGAAAGCGGAAGAAATAAGGGAAGTTGGTCCTAAATTAAATTCTTCTCGTGTGTAACGAAATCCGGATCTGGAAAAAGTTTCACTCCTGGGAAAACCCCTTCATTATCATACTGCACTGAAACTTCTCTTTCTTCTGCGGTGCCGAGTTTGGGAATGACATTGTGTGAGAGGATCACACGTTGAGAATGTGTTTTTGGTACTGGGATGATTCGGGATTGTTACTGGAATTTGCATGGGGGTTTTTAGGGATTGGTTTTGGTGGATTTCCGAATAAACCTGCCGGGGCTTCGAAAGACTCTCTACCTTTCTCCCCCCCCCCCTTGATTCAATTCGGGAAAAAAATTCATTTCTGTCAGTTAATAAAGTACAGATATAGAAAAAAGTTAGAATTTAATGCGATTTTTAATGAAATCTTTTTTCATTCAAGTCATTATGATTTTGTTTAGAGATTTTATGCGCTTGATTCATCTTTTGACTAAGTTTATTATGATAAATTATTGATGTCTTGCAATATTTATCACTGAAGAATAAGATCGTAAGCAAATAAGAATATGATCTATAAAATAGTTTAAGTGTAGAATACTGTATAAATAACTATATTATAGCTATAAAAATAAAAGATAAAAACTTGTAAGCACTTCCTTTTTGCTACTTTATTCTAATGATAGAAAGTTTCTTTATGATTGTTCTTTTTGCGAAATAAAATATGCAGCGTTCCAATAATATAACAATTTTTGGATCATTTTCGAAACAAGTACCAGTAATATTACGAGTCCTACAAGAATCTGAAAATTGCTTACTTGTGCAGAATTAAAGATTTAATAAGTTACTGTTAAAGAAATTGTGTTATATTTTAACCATTATAAAAACATATCTATATTTATCTCTAAGCATTCATATTATCTATACAAATAAATAAAATTGAAGTGTCTGTTTGTAATTTCAAATTAGCAGCTTTTTACTAAATACATTTAAAGGTATATACGGTACCTATATCGAAAAATCATTTTTTTTTAAAATATTTGTCTGTCTGTCTGTCGCTCGGTCTGTCTGTATGTTCCGGCTAATCTCGGAAACGCCTGGTAAAATTTTAAAAATTCTTTCACCAGTGGAAAGTTAAATTATCAGCGAGTAACATAAGGTATAGTTTATCTCCATATTCCTACGGGAACTGAACTATGCGGCTAAAACCGTGGAACACGTTGCTCACTCCCACCAAGTTGGCGCAAAATTATGCATTTGGTCAATAATGGAAATTCTAATAAAACTTTTCTCACATTTGTAACAAATAACTGAAAAATAGTGTAATTTAGCATCTTTACAAAAAGCAGTTTTTTAAATGGTTTTTTATTAAACGTCTAACGTTTATTACGTTACGTTTGTTAAATGTCGCACTCAAACTTTGGGAAATATCGCCATGTTGGCTAAGAAGTTCTCTATTCCCACAATCCCAGATATTTTAATGCAAATTTTCTCCTACTTTTTAAAGAGGGAAACGAAATAAAGTTTTAGCGAATTGCGCGCATGATATTGAAAATTCTATGGTAATATTAATTGACAGTTTCATAAAAAGTTTTGATTTTCGAATATTTATTACTTAGAATTTTTGATGATTGCAGCAAGTACAAGCAAATATGATTTTCAACGAAACACAATAAAGGTTTTCCGAATGGTTGGGAAGAAGCTACGTGATTTTGGAATGAGTAGTCCTAGACGTGTCGACGGAAATAGCTATGATAATGAAATTGCTTGAGAATATAGCATTGCAACATCAAATAACAGAATTTATCCCTCAATTAACTCTAGAACAAAGTCACGTTTTCCAACAAGTGTTACGCAAAATAGAATCCAGCAGTGGTGCATTCTTTTTTCTCAACACCCCAGGAGGAGCCGGAAAAACGTTTTTTCTAAGCTTATTATTAATGACCATCAGAAAAATCCAGAAGATAGCTATTGCTATGGCTTCTTCTGGTATAGCCGCGACTTTACTGACCAATAGTCGTACTGCACATTCCGTTTTAAAATTATCGCTTAATCTTGCATTTGAAGATTCACTCATCTGAAATTTCAGAAAAAATAGCTCTCAAGGCAGGATGCTTCCACAATGTAAGTTTTTAGTGTGGGATGAAAGTACGATGTCTCACAAGAAAGCTATAGAAGCGTTAAATCGAAATCTTCAGAATTTACGAGATAGTACAGATATTATAGGAGGAATGGTAACAATTTTATGGCTGGTGAATTTTAAAAAAATCTCCCTGTAATCTAGAGGGGGTACACCGGCAGATGAAATCAGTCTCTATTAAATCATCAAGCTTATGGGCAAAAGTTGAAAAATTCAGTCTGAAAACGAATATGAGAGTGCATCTTCATAATGACTTAGATTCGGAACATTATGCAGAGACGCAATTGAAAATCAGTTATGGATGTTTGGACGCAAATGCTGGAGGTTAAATTTTACTTCCAGAGAATTTTGTAATGTTGAAGAAAATGATGTAAATCTTATTGCTCAAATTTACCCGGGCTTGCAAAAAATTTTAAATTGGGATCAATGGTTGCTCGCTAGATCAATATTGATGCCTAACAATGACTTTGTTCATAAAATCAACATTGAAAATTTAAAAGACGTGCGGGGGAGGAGGGAAATGAAGAAATATTTATCAATGAATACAATCATGGATAAAGAACAAAGTACTTCATATCACATGATGCTCTTAAATTCACTTGAACTTTCGGGTGTACCCTCACAAAAACTTCAATTAAAATTAAATGTACCAGTTATACTTAAGCAAAATCTCGATGCTCCTCGACTACGTAAAGGAACGAGGTTTGGGATCACAAAACTGATGCAGAATATACTTGGTACCAATATTTTAACATATGTCATGAAAAGGGATAGTGTTATCATACCTCGAATTCCAAGTATCCCCACTGACCTACCGTTTCAATTCAAACCAGTTCAATTACCAGTTTTACTATTGCTATTAACAAAGCTAACATTTCAGGTAGCAGGTGTATTTTTGGAAAAGCAATGTTTTTCCCATGGCCAGCTATATGTAACCTGATCGGTGTGTCCAATGCCCAAATCTTCACATATTTGCAACTAACGAGGACATATAATATGGTATACAGAAGCATCTTAGAATAATATTCTATTTTGAGCTCGTTTGAAGAGAAATTATATATTAAACGTAGATACTTTCGATTTTTAAAAATATTAATATTTTAAGTTATTGAATTTTTGTTGTTAATTATTATAATAAATTACATTTTCAGTTTTCTTAAACTAAGCTCAATTTTAGAATTTTTAAATTTTATTGGTTCCAGTCAAGCAATAAAAAAATTACCATATTATATTACTTACTTTCTTATGATAATGATAACGACTTTGAGAGTTATTTAAAGACATCAACGCAAGCGGAGCCGCGGGTAAAAGCTAGTATTTTAAAATAAAGCCTTATGTAGGGACTATGAAAGTACGATGAAATAAAAGCATTTCTCTCGAATAATATTGGAAACAAAGTAAAGAAACAAAATGCAATCTGAGTTATTGCATTTTTACTCGTCCTAATTTGTAAGATGACATCGATTCAAATTTCCCGCCTCGCGCTTATGTGTGAAGCTAGTAGCACCTCTCAGAACTAGCAAATCAGAATTTGACGTATTGAGTTGATATTAGCCAATAATTCCTTCAAGAAGACGAAGAAGCTATTATCAACAGCTCATCGAGTTTTAACGAAATCTTGGGATTAGGCTACTAGAAGGAGGATTTTCTTTCCGCGATATTGCAGAATGACTTGGACGGGATGTATCCACTGTGCATGATTGTTGGGAGCAGTGGTCAGAGGATGGTACTGCCTCAAGAAGACCGGATTTCGGGAGGCCACTTGGCACTACTGAGAGGGAAGACCGCCGTATTCCGCGTACGGCTATGGCGCATCGTATTGAGTCTGCTGCAGAAATTCGAGCTGGTACCACAGTGACACAACGAACTATTAGAAATCGGTTACTACGTTGACAGATCCGAGCCAGGCACCCTGTAACGTGTATTCAACTGAATCCAAGCCATTGCCATTTGCGACGCCAGTGGTGTCAAGTCAGAGCTCATTGGAGGGCGGAGTGGAGATCTGTTGTTTGATGAAGGAAGATTCTGCCTTGGGTGGGCCAGTGAGGTCTGTGTGTCAGTCAGAAAAAAACCAGGGAAATGCCTGCAATCAAACTGTCTACGGCCTACATACACTGGACCTATACCTGGAGTCATGATCTGGGGAGCAATTTGCTATGACAGCAAGAGCACTCTCGTGATTAACCCCAACACACTGACAGAAAATTTGTGCGTCACTCTTGTAGTTCAACCTATAGTACGGCCCTTCATGAACAGCAACCAAGGGGAGGTTTCCAACAGGATAACGCTTGCCCTCAAATCGTTGATGCCCGCAACGTGCTTACTTTGGCCTGCAATATCACCAGATCTGTCTCCAACTGAGCAAGTATGGGATACCATTGAGTGACAACTCCAGCATCATCCAAAACTAGGACTGACAGACCCAGTATTGACACAAGAAGTACCACAAGCTTGAAGCTCCATTCCACAAAGGGACATTCTACACCTGTATAACACAATGCATGCACACTTGCAGGCTTGTATTCAAAATTCAAGACATTACTCCGGTTATTAATGTAACTGCTTTTCACATTTGAAATGCATTTTCTTGAGCTTAAATTAACCTGTGGTCTTAAAAATTTAATCAGTTAAACATGTTAACTAGACAGTTGCATTGTCCAAATTTCATCATAATTATTTTTTCTTGGAGTTGGTATTTTTTTCCGTCAGAGTATGAATTGTTATGAAGTTAGAGAGTTTTAATTGCCATATTTATATATATACGATTATAGTATTATATAGTAGAGTCTATAATGGCTTTTTACATAGTAATGTATAGTAAAGATAACCTAGTAGTATAGTGATAATATAGCAATATATATGTATATATATTATTTCTAATGGGGCTGCGGAGTGGTATTTTACCAATGCAGACCTAGAACATTTCCCGGGAGGTGGTATCTCTTTTGTGCGGCACCATATTGGTGGTATACTAATCACTACAAGGAATTTTGACGCCCAGATTCCTCTCCACAGGGAGGCACCTGAACTTTGACGATGCGAAACCGTACTTAGAATTTAATTTTGCCTAGATCACCCAAGCCAACTAGGCACTTAACACACCGCATAATCATACAACATAGACGTTTGGGATTTTTTACATCATCAAAATCCACTGACTTGCTCCAGGGTCGAACCTGCAAACTTGAGCGTACAAGGCCAGCTCCAAACCAACTACGCCACTCAGCGGGTGTATAGCAATATTTAACAGGAATTATATAGTAAAATATAGTCTTACTGCTGACTAGTTGTGTAGATATAGTGAATACTGAAATAAAAAATGCAAATATTAGCTATATAACAATGTTGAGCTTTTAATACAGCAATATGTTGTGGTATTAAAACTATATATGTATTAGTAACGGATATAACAAGATAAAGTAAATGAAACTATAGAAATTTTGGAATAATATATAAAAGGACAGCAGAATACATAGTAAGGATATATCAATATATTAGCTCTGTAGAGAAATCATTCATAATAGCTATATCTCAATATATAGTAGTACAATATAAGTACAAGAGGTACTTCTGTTGTACATACACTGCTGTTTGTAAAAAATGCAACACCATGAAGGAATCACCAGAATTAAATAAACTTTGCAGCAAATATCAATTACAGGAGGTTACATAAAATAGTAAAGTTTCAGAGCCACAGCGCATGCATGGCTTGCGCAGCGCCCTCTGAACCGATACTGAAAGCGTATAAACAGAGTGCTGTAGCGGGACGTTGAAAATAGTTAATGATTATTTGTGGTGAACGTTTCGTGAGACCGAAGTATGCCTCCACGAAGAAACAAGGAGAAATTCCAACAACTTACGGAGTTAGAACGGGGGAGGATTATCGGCCTTCGAGAAGGAAGATTTTCCTATCACGCAATGGGAGCTCGTGTGCAGCGGAACAGTTTCACAGTGATGCGAGTTTGAAAGCAGTGGACCGACGAACACTGTACAGCTCGAAAAAGTGGCAGTGGACGACGGAAGGTGACGTCAGCACGTGACGATCGACATCTGCTCCGCATGGTGGTGAATGATCGTACAGCTTCCTCCAGACAGTTGGCAGCACGTTGGTCTACTGCTACAGGTATACTAATGTCGGTTTCGTCAATTTGTCGACGTCTGCTGCACCGGGGATTGCGTGCAAGGGTGACTTTATACAAGATCCCCCTCGCAGCAAATCATCGACGGCTAAGTCTGCAATGGGCTCATGAACACAGAGCCTGGCAAGCTGATTGGCACCAACTTGTCTTTTCAGATGAATCACGCTTCAATTTGTGGGGCCATGATGGCCGCATTCCTGTTAAAAGCTATGCCGGTGAACGCTGCCTTCCAGCGTGCGTTATCGAACGACATAGTGGCCTAACACTCGGAGTTATGGGTTGGGGTACGATTTCTTATCACGGGCGGTCCAATTTGCTACGAATTGAGCGTAATCTCAATAGCAACAGGTACGTCTGTGAAGTGCTACAGACCGAAGTCGTTCCTTTCCTTCAAGGCATCTTTGTAGCTATCTTTCAGCAGGATAATGCACGCCCACATGTTGCAAAGACTTTTCGAGACTGGCCTGCTTATTCGCCGGAAATGTCGCCTATTGAGCACGTGGGGGATTTGGTTGGTCTGCGTCTCGCTCGTGATCCGTATCCTGTAGCTTCAAAAAACGAACTTTTGCTGCGCATACAAACAATATGGAATTCTCTTCCGCAAGCAGACATTCAAAATCTGCTTGACTCCATGCCACGTCGTATAGAAGCACTTATTGCAGCGCGTGGTGGCTACACGAAATACTGATTTCCGACACTTAATATTGTTTTTTTCTTGCTTTGAAAATTTCGTCATTTATTTGTACTAATACAAGTCGTTTGTGCATCAAATTTCATTAAATTCTGATGATTTCTTCATGGTGTTGCATTTTTTATAAACAGCAGTTTATATATATAACAACATTAGTGCAGGAAGTATAGACAAGAATCATAAATATAACATTGAAAACTTCGATCTGAACCATTCTCTTCCGAAAACAAAAACATATTAAAGACAATTTACTAAATGCTGCCTTTTTTTATTGCTTTCATTTTTACGAAACAAAGCAAAAAGAAAGAAAAAGAACTAACTGTCGGTAAAATGAGCATTGCTACGCATGAAGACTTCCGAATCAAATACGCGAATCGTATTATGCTAACATCGGGATTCTGAAATTGGATTCAATGTAACTTTTCATTCAGAATATTGTTCCTTCTTCCTCGAGTAACGATTGACTGACTCTACACACGCACACAGAAGTCCTATTCCATACAAAAAGTAAAAAAATAATAAGATCACTACATGATTGATGTAGATCGAAACAGAAAACTAAAGATGTACGGAAGAAAAACGCCTACAGTGTGAGGTCCTACAAAGAAGAAAGAAAAATGAAGGCACAAAAAAAAAAGTTTTTTCTTATTTTTCCTGCTGTATTTTCTGTGACAGTCATGCTGGCAAGAAAGAAGAAGGAAAAGAAAAGAATAATAATAAAAAAGGAAGAAAAAATTCGAATGTTTTGTAAAAG
The DNA here is from genome assembly GCA_019973975.1 of Trichonephila clavata. NCBI lineage: Eukaryota > Metazoa > Arthropoda > Arachnida > Araneae > Nephilidae > Trichonephila > Trichonephila clavata. Next base: position 40,691 of record BMAO01016743.1, read on the forward strand.
CCGACGTTTCTGATGTGATTGATGGATTGGAGCTTCTGAAAGCTGTCACACGCCCGCTTTCTGGCGAAAGAAAGACGACGACGTTCTGTGAAAGACATAGGAATAAAAATGGCGGGAAAACTTTGGAAAGTTGTTCTTTGTTTTGATTTTTTTGTGCGTGTCGCCTCCTTAATCACGCTCGTGTCGAATTTCACGTTTATTTGTTTGTTTTATTGAGATAGTTCTGTATAGAGTTTCATCCTATAATTTATTCAGAGGCTACTGGGTCAATAATTATGTTCAGCACAGTTCTTAGCCTGTGTACTATTGGTTTTAATAGTTTTATCTAGTGGCACAGCTAACACAATATGCAATAGTTTTAAGCTTTTATCATTAATATCGTTTAATATCTTTGAGAGCAAATACTGCATCACGAGAATTCGAGAAAAATGGTACTTATTAAAATATATCGAAAAAAGAGGTGGGAAATTTTTAAAAAATTCTCTTGTATTCGTTTCCAAATTAAACCTAACACAATAATAGATATCGTTTACTTGTTTTAGCTTAATAAAAATTGATATAAATGTTAATTCTTCCAATCTAAAATTAATAAAAGGATTTATGAATACTTATTTATTTTTACCGGTTTACGTAATTCAATTTTTTTTAGTGTTCTCATTCAGATTTTATTTTTATCCACCTTTATTTTCTATGATGCATAAAATATTGATCATATTTTTTGGGCAAATCACACAACAAGAGTTTCCATTTCGTTAAATATTTGATAAACGAATTATTACAATGAGCAAAACAAACATCAAAATCTCAAGAACTTAAAATGTTATTTTTTTTTTAAATAGAGCTTTGAAAGGGTTTTCTTTTTTGAATAAAATCGAATTATTTTGTTTCTAAAATATGATCAGATTTATTTTGTGTATGATATAAGATATATATTTCAGACGAGACATAGAATTTTAATACACGTATTCTGTTGTGGCTGTTACATATGGCTCTATTGGATGGATCAATCCAAGCATGTAAAACAACAGTATCGCACAAGAACAATAATAAAGAATAAACATTTAAAGTAAGAACCAGGACAAATTAACATGGGAACAAAACAAAAAGTAAACAACAACAAAAAAAGGAATTTAAGAGATGTAGACTTTACAAAGAATTCATGAAAGTTCTGGCATTCCAGTATAGTGTGCTTTTCTCGCCACGTTTTTGAGATTCTATTTAGCTCCGAACATATAAGATGTGTTCTTCATTCATGATACCCGAATTACAAATTTGATATATACTAGATGGAAGCATGTGCCTGTTTGGTTAAGATGATGATCCATGCAATAATGGCCTGTTTGCAGTCTTAATTTTGTTACAGCCTCTTTACAGGGCTGTTGACAAAACTTTTTCCAAGCGTCTTGAATGTTATCCCAGGGTTTGCCTGTTGATTTTACTGCCTGGTCAGATTTAAGTGTATCCATAATTTCTCAAAAATATGTTTTTTAAGAGGAGGAAAAAGTTTGCTGTCTTGTGGCTCAAGTGCTCATCTCTTGGCTAATAAGTTTGTCTTTTCGTTAACGTCGATACCCTTATGGGAAGGGATCCATAGAAAAACGAGTGTTTTATTGTATTTATAAAGAAAGTTCAAGGTTTGTCTTATTTCTGAGATAGTCTGGGTGTCTGTATCATGATGGACAACTACAGTCTGGATGGATGCTTTGGAATCAAGTAGAAAATAACTGCTTTAGTGAAACAATAGATCTGTATCTTGAGATTTTCCAGAGCTATTGATATTGCAAAGATCCATCCATTAAAATTTGATATGAAGTGTCCCAAAGGAGTACATTGGGAAAATAGTTTACTGCATGCACCAACCCCAGTGTTGTCTTGTACCTTAGAGCCATCAGTGTACACTGTAGTCCATTCAGGTTTAGGGTATTATTCATGGAACATACACAAGGTGTTTGCTTTTAATATTGTATCAGGAATGTTTTTCGTTCCCAAGTCATTAATATCTGGATGGTATTCCATATCAATATATTCAAGGGGATTAACCATGACCTTTTTTAATTCATTGATTTATTTTCATCTGTTTTGTGTTATAATTTCTCACAAGCCTCTATAGGGCAGACATTTGAGTCTTCGTGATACTTGGTTTGCATTCGTTCATCGATTGCGCTTTATGCATGTGTTCATTTTAACGAAAAAGTACCAATTGCTTGTCTCTTAATTTCAATAGAAATTGGTAGTTTGGAAGTATTGCTTTTCATAGCTGTAATCGGGGTAGTTTTCAACGCTCCTGTGATGATCATCGGAGCTTTAATTTGGGTTCTTTCCAAGGAATCAATCACTTATTCCAATACTATTAGTAAATTAACATTTACATACACAATTATACACTTTACATACTTTGCGCTAAATGCTACAATGTAAAAAAAAACTATATTCACAAACAAAGAAAGGTGGCTCTTGATGGGCATTTAGAAACATTTGAATAGGTGTTCTTAACTAGGGATCCGGGAAAGAATTTCAGGACATAACTTATGGTCTTTATTTTATGCAATTAATTACATGTACATTTCCTTCCTTGTTGATTGGTATAAATAACAGTAAATTTAGTTGGAAATACAACCAAAAGAATATCATACGAACATTTTATCTTTTTGTTAAGTTTAAATAACAACAATCTTTACATTAACATGATCTTGCTTTCAAGTGAAATTTTTTTTCTTGCTTGAAGTTTTTTATGTTTAAAATATAGTCATGTATTATTATATATATTGGTAACATCATTATTTTTATTTAATGTATCAAGAAGCAAGAATATATACAATTAGTTCATATTTCTACACCAATAGTTTTCAGCTTACCTATTTGCTTCTCCTAACATTTTTATAAAATGCATATGTATATTATGTGTGTGTGTGAATCATGACTAGTGATTCAAACAGTATCGGCGCATGCGTCAACTTGACCCACCGTCTCAACTAGAGACAGCTCAAAACGTAAATAGAAAAATATTCTAAGGTCACTCAAACCTAGTGGAAATGTTTATCAACTGCAGTAATGGTGAATAAAATAATATTCTCTAAGTATCGCTCAGAAAGTCCATCAACAGCAAAAGCAACTTTCTTCTCTGCAAGAGAAATACAACGGCCTCTTCTTGCGCATGTCGCAAACAACAAAAGACAGGAATAAAATCCTTAGCGATTGGCCCAAATAAAGGATTATTTTCACCCCAGCCGTCTAAGGCATGCATGATATGGCTGTAGACCAGTAAATAGATGGTTCCAATAAACCCTCCTGCGCCAAGGTCAACAGCTAGTTGCCGAAGATCCATCTGAGAAGGGTGCTACAATTCTCACTTTCGCAAACGGGTCCTTGGATAAAAACAGAATTAAAAACTTCTAGAAACTTCTTCTAAAGAAACGACAGAAAAGTAAAATGATACTCAAAGGTAACTAAGGGAGAGTTGAGTTGTAATTCAAATTTGAAATTTTTAAAACGTTCTTTTTCATTAATCTCGACAATTCAATTAAAAAATCTTTAATGGTTCCATTATGGAAAAAGTTATCATTGATTTAGGAATATAAAATATTTCATTCAATTTAAGCGAATGAAGTGTGTATCTATATATTCAAGTATATCTATCATCTTATTCGACACATATAAACAAGCAACTGACATTTAGTAATATCAATCAATTTCTGTAGTATCTAAATAAGCAATGTGGCAACTAATTATGATTATCATAATCAATGTTCGAAAATTATACTTCCAATAAACATTTTTACATACATCAGTTATTTCAAATTAATATTTTGAACATGTTTATTTTATCTTGTTTTTGAATAATTTTGCTTATCTCATTATTTATATAAAATACTCTGCTTAGTAAGTTTTACGATACTAGTATTATGACAAGCATACTTTGTTTTGAAAGATTAATGGATACAAATTTTCAAACAGCACGCAAGGTGAATGTTTTTTTTTTTATATTTAAGTTACCAGAAGCATCATGATGAAACGCCATTTATTCATTGATCAAAATGAATAGTTTGTTTACTGAGCCTAAAGAAAATGTTTTAAATATTAATGTGTTTTATACATATTTGAATAATGTTTAAAATCTAACAATAGTTACACATTCAAAGACAATAAGGCAGCGTTTCTCAAACTGTGGGGCGCGTGTCCTATGGGGGCGTGATAACTCTACGAAGGGAGTGGGGGCATATTGAAAAATCGAAAACAAAAGATTATTTTAAAAAATTATTAATTTACTGAAAGTAAACAAACAAATACTTTACGATATTATAAAAATTAAAATTCACATTGCACTGATATTCTGCACATGTAAATAATTTTATGGATAGCAGTGCACAGAAAATATCATACTTCGGAAAGTCGTATATATCCGTCAGGGGCGATTAACACACTGACTGAGACGTATATATACGCCTGTGGCACTTAGGAGTTTAAAGCCGTATTGTAGCTTTAGCGTCAAAGTATATTATTATTGAATTCAATACCAATGACATCTGCAACTATTGTATGGAGGGGGGCGCGATGAAAATTATGATTGAATATTGAGTCTCAAATATTTAAAGTTTGAGAAGCATTGCAATAAGGGAAGCACTCAGGGACGTCTTAAGGCATGAAGCAACCTGTCTGGAGCCCAGGGACTTGAGCATAACGGGGCCTCTTCTCGTTTTCGATTAGGCCTTAATGATTTGAATAATTTCAACGTCAAATGTTTTTTCCGGTTGTATTCTCCGAAAAACTGGGAATATCGGACTATATGTCAACTAGCTACATATAATGAACGTCGCCCATGTATAAGCCTAGACCTACCACCATACACCATCATTACTCATTCAGTCAAATGGCGGTAGTCGGATGAGCCAGTTTGTGCGATTATAAGTCACGCAAATTATTCGTTTCGGGTTATTGTTTGTACGAGTATTTGACAGAGTATGCTCTATGTACCGATTACTTTTAACAGTCATAGGTGGGGCCTACATTTGTGTAAGGGTCCAGGGCCTCAAGAAGCCTTAAGACATTCCTGGTAGCAGTCTTCTTTCCGTTATGATTATCAACGATTATAATTTAAAAAGTACGAGGAATGATAAGAAAAAAAGGTTACAAATCGCAGCATTTGAAAATTACATATAGTGGAGAAATTTTGTTTCCCCAGAGTGGAGACAATTGGCGCTACTTGTCATACAACTGGTTTGTGGGTAGGTAGTGAAAGTTTCCAGATGGTTCAGGATGATTGAAATGGCAAGAGCTTAGAAAACTGGTCTCATTTGGAAGTGCGAGCCGTTATTTGATTTTTATGGGAAAATAATGTGTCCGCATCTGACATTCACAATCACATCATGGAAGTTCATGGTGAAGAAGCAATGGACAGACAACATGTTGCGGAAGTTCACTCTTTTCAATCAGGCAGACAGGATGTCGAAGACCGCAATATGGCAGGGAGTGGCCGACAAAATTCTTCAACGACAGAAATCATCATGGCACGAATTGGAGAAAAGATTCAAAATTGAGTGAAATCTCGTCAGAGCTGGGACTGAGCTATGGTAGCGTGCAGCATATCGTTTCTGATGTGCTGCGATATTCCAATACAGTGCTGTGAAAACATCCGCCGAGACCTGACAAAACAAGTTGGCAGACGGGTTAAACAAATTGGTTCTGCATTCTGATAAATGTCTAAATAGACTTGGTGATTATGTCGAAATGTAATTGGCACATATGTCTCTTAATTCCCTTTTGTATTTTCTATCTATTGTTAATAAATATTTTTTTATTCGACTTGTAACATTTTTTTCTGATCACCCCTCGTATCGTTGGGGAAAAAACCGTGAGAATGGACAAAAAAAAAATAAGTTTCTTTATAACCCAGGGATAAATTTCAAATTATTTGATAGTGGTAAGTTTAATGGGCTTTTAAAAATGCCGTTTTAAAAATCAATCCACTAAACTCGACAAAAAATTCGACATTACTTCCAAAGAACAAGTGCAAGCGATCTGAATCTCACCACTGAATTAGTCTTAATTGTCAATTTTTTTACATTAAAGAAGTGACTGTTCATATCCTGCAAAACTTTCAACTATCCTTACATAACTCTCTAGACAAATATAAAAGTCAAAAGCATTTCACAAAGCATTTAAATGGTAAGTGAACTGAAATCAAAAAAGAGTTATAAATTTGAGGATGTGAAAAAAATCAAAGAATGGTTTTAATTACTTAAAACAATTATCTGAATGCAAGAAAAAACGGAAATAAGAATCTTATACAAAGCTGAAGACATCTGGCACCGCAGCGAGGTCACCAATGGTTGACTTCCTGTGACCTCTGCAACCAAAGTATACTGACTCATTGTATTAGAACAGTAAAATTGTGGTTCAAACAAAGAATTTAAACATGTCTTCATCTTCAATCAAAGAGCTTGAATCAGATATTTACGGGCAGAAAAATACCAATCTTCATATAAATGCTTGATATTTAAATAAATTCATTCATTTGTTATTCTGCCTCATTAAAACTGAGAAATATTCCATATATTAGAAATTTTCCTCCTTAAACATATAATGTAAAAAGCCCTTTTTTATGATTACGGCATAGGACATGAAATATGAAACATACTTTGAATTAGAAAAAAATATTCAAACAAAAGTATAAGTAGTATATTTCCTTGTCGATATAAAATAGTGAATTTAAAATATATAAAATAAATATTAGGTCACATTTCTTTTATACTAAATGGTGTGTGTGTGTGTGTGTGTGTGCGTGTGTGCGTGCGTGCGTGTGTGTGCGTGTGTGTGCGTGTGTGTGTGTGTGTGCGTGTGCGTGTGCGTGTGTGTGTGTGTGTGCGCGTGCGTGCGTGTGTCTGTGAGTTTGGATTTTCTTAACAATATAAATACAGTCTTAATCACTGGTAACACTGGTGAGTTATGTATGAGTTATTAAATCTATGCTTTTTATTTTATTAAAGTAATAATATAATAATGTACGAAAGTTGAAACAAATGCAAGTATAAAATCGATAGCAAAAAGCGAAAAATAATGAGATGTTTTTTTAAGCAGTCGAAGAAAATTATTCCTTTACATAAGTAATATAATATTTTTTCTATGCTAAAAACACATTTACATAACGTTAGAAAATTATGTTTTTAAGAATATGCGTTTCTTAACTGCTTACGTCTAATGATCTAAGATTTTGCTGCAATAAAGATACTTGTCTAAAACTGTTGACAGTTCTAACTAAGCACATTAAAGGTTTTTCTCTTGAATTCAACCATATTTGATTTTACACTGGTGTCCACTAAATTGAGGCAATTGGAGCTTTTAGTTGAATATTTTAAGCAGCACTGAACAAAAAATCTTGTGCTTCTAAGCAAAGATGCAAATTTTGAGTCTCGATTATGCAAGCATATACGTTAGTGTATTTTGTAAATTTTGCGAAAAGTGCTTTATAAACTTACATGCCGATTTCGACACTTCTTTCTTTTGTACATCGTGATGACTTCGACAGTGATTTTCTGAAGTATTTGATGAAATTCAAAAATTAATATACAAACTTTAACGTAATTATTGAAAAAGTTTGCCAATCGTCGTGAGACTTGAGAGAAGGTGGTGTCAAGCGCAAATTGCCTGACTTCCATGTAATACCCAGAACTGTGATCAGCTTATAAAAACAATTTAATGTGACCAGATATATAGCAAGGATATTCATCTGGGAGGAAATAAAATTCTATAACATGTCCTCTGGCATTTGAGAAAGATTGGTATAGCAGCGTGAATATTTGATGTTCTGGGTAGGCCACATGTCGGAAGGAGCACTCCCAAGTTTTTGACAAAGTCTCTGTAACTGTTATTCTGTATGGGGAGGATATCTTCTAGCCCTACGTTCATCTCTTCAGGGGTAAATTTAATCATCTACAATGACCAAATATAGCCGATTAATTTCTGGAACATGAGGATAATCATCGGATGAATATGCCAAACAGATCTCCAGAGCTTTACTTTATAGATAGCACGTTTTAGATGTTTTGAGGGAGGGCATTTGCAAATCGCCATTACAATGACACAGGACCTGAAAATAGCGCTTCTCGAATAGTGCAATCGACTGCAATAGAAACTTATAACTTGTCTTCAACACGAATTCATTTAGTGGAAGCACAATAGTAGCAAAAGTACTTCATATCTCTAATTGGATTATTCTTTTGTTACATCTTATAATTTAATGTTACCTCTTATTTTCTCAAACTGTGGGGCGTGCCCCCCTAGGGGGACGTGATAACCAAACGAGGGAAGCGCTAGCATGTCGAAAATAAAATTTTATTTAAAAATATTATAAATTTACTGGAAGGAAACTAAAAACAAAATACATTCTGGCATAGTTAAAAATAAAATATGCATTTACACTGTTATAATATATTTATAAATGTAAAAGTACTGCACAATGTATTTGATAATTATTTTAACAATACCAAGTTAAGAACAAGTTTAATAATTACTAGTGATTCCATGGACTTGTCATGCATAAAATTATTAAAAAAAATTTAATACTTATATTGATAATTTGTACAGTTTGTAATTAAAGTCACGCTAAGTTAAGCTTTACGTCAAAGTACATTATTATTGAATTCAATACATTGTTATTGTATGGGGGGGGACGCGAAGAAAATTATGACTGAAAATTGGGTCACAGATATTGAAAGTTTGAAAAGCACTGATCTACGTGCAATAATTTTAATTATTTCTTTTTTTCCTTACGAAGAAATTTCAATTTTTTTTAAACAACGAAACTGAGTGATAGTTAAGAAATTGATAAAAAAATTAATTTTATTAATACACTAAAAATTCAAATGAGCAAATGACACTTTTCGTAAGGAAATAAACCTAATGACCGTTTTTAAATAGTTAAATAATGGCAATTTTAACCTGGAGTAATCTTTAAAGTATCCCATCTATCAAAGAATGCCCTGAAGCGCTAGATAAGCTGTGGATATTTCAGGAGATAATTATACTGAGAATAAAAGACATTAATGAGCCGCTTAGAAACTAACTTAAAATATACTTAAATTTAAAACATGTCAAAAGATAAATACGGAATTTATGACATATATTACGCATACTTCGACTTATGCTAATCTTGAGCGGTTGAACCAGATAAAAATTCTAAGCATTTCCAACCTTTTCTCAAAAATATTATAAACATGTAATAAAATTTTTTTAAAAACTGAGATAATTTTTATGAAATTTAATATTTGTGTGTGCGTGTAATGCGTATAAATTCAGTCAAAATTGAGAAAAAATACGCAAGTAAATCAGCTCAATTTTTCAATACCTAAGTAACGAAATTTCTTCCAGAGCTTTGAACTGAAAATGAACTGAAAACTGGAAAAAACCGTTCTTTTGGTTGGAACGAAAACTGGAACCGAACCGGTTCAGTCCTTTATGTGTACCCTCGTCAAGTGACTAGGATACGTATAATCTACATAATCATGAACGTAGTTGTCAAATGCAGTTTTGAACAAGGATAACGATGCCTATGGTCGCCGTTCTCTGCTCAATACTTGTATCGTGCATGCTAGTAAATTGTGTCAATACACATAGAGTATATGAATTAAAAAGGATAAAATCTGACTGAATTGCATTTTTGTTTGTGACAGAATTATATTTTTAGGACAAATAAGAATAGAGTGTTACGAATTTTGCATACAATAATGTAAATAATTTGTATTTGGATGTGCAATCCATTTATATTACTCTATGCTAGATTTATTTCATGTTAAAGATGGAATATTCACTAGCAACGCCGTCTCTTACGTTATAATGGCGATTCAATGGGAACTTGGCAAAATATTGGCGACCAACTAGGCGATATTGGCGAGTTCGGGACCCTCTGGATTCTTCTAGAAATTAGTAGATAAATCCACTAATTTCACGATCTATGTCGCGAGCGAATCTTTCCGGAACTTTCGGTCCCGGCTATAAATAGAGTGATACTCGCCGCAAGAGTCAGTCCCACTCGTCCAATTGCTAAGCTCCATACTATCCAGCATGAAAATGCAACTTAACCAAGACCTACCTATACAGAACTTTTTCTAGCCAGATACGGGTCTGAGGGTTCCCAGAAACCCATGTACCCGAAATTATATTCGTAGATCCGTAGCAAGAGTCAGTCTGGTTTCAGCCAGCGAGTAGCGAGTCTGATAGCAACCAGCGAGTAGTGAGCATTGTTTGGATTAGTGATTAGTAGACTTGCTTTGAACTTGATCAGCTTGGCTGTGCTTGTGAATACTCATTTACATACGTGTAAGTGAGAGTCCCTTAAATCACATCATTCCAGATTGGCCGTTGAATAATCCCTTGGGGAATTTGAGGAAGGAATTTGGGAGCTGCGCAAACGAGTTGCGCGGAAGATCAGAACTCTGTTAGATTAGTTAAGTGTCGTTCCGTTTTGTGATGCCGTGTGTATATGTTTAAATAATTGTTAAATTAAAGATCAATTTGGCCACATAACTAATGTGTGTTTCTTGAAGAGGATGGAAAAACCTTATTGTGTATTTTAGACACTGCTTATTGTGTCTGAGTGCTGTTGAAGGTGTGAAATCCTTCTGTTATTTATTTTGTGAATTTTGCTGCTGAATCCTGTATTTCAAGGATTGATTTTCGACAATAAATACTCATCGCTCTTAAAGAATTGCCTTGTTATTTACGACTGATTTTGCATAAAATCCTCGAACCCCGATCTACGTAACAATATACATAAATAAAATTATTCATTCGGGTTGAACCCAAAACCGTTATTTGTGGCGGAACAAAAACCGGAACTGAACCGGTATATGCAAGGGTAATTCGGAAAGCAACCTCCGAATCTCTGTAAAAGAAATTTTAAAAAAACTAGGACAGAGGAGGAAAAAAATTATTTACATATCAAAAGTACAACTCTCCTCTATTTTTAGCATAGTCTCCCCTTCCCCCATTATTCAAGCACTTGTCGTACCGTTTTACCAATTCCTTCTGAATAAAAAGCGGCCGCCTGCATTGAAACCAATGTGTCACAGCGTTTTAAAGTTCCTCTTCGTCAGTGAAATGCTGTCCCCCAAGACACTTCATTGCAGTGATTAGATGGTAATCGGATGAGATCAGCACTCACTACAGACAGCTTTCCACTTCGTGATTCCACAAGGATGTTTCTTCCTCCGTTCTTGAAAAAGCATATTCATTGAAGTGCTACACCTTCACTCAAAATGTTTGGCCCGTATACGGCACACAATTCACGATGAATATACGCTGCTGACAATTTTTTTGGCCCAAAGAAATCTTATCACTCCTCCCACCTCACATTTCGCGGGATTTTCTATGGTGGCACACATTTTGTCACGTTATAACTAGCAAACTCTTGGACCTACGGTACTCTCATTTGCCGACTGGAAGCTTGCTGAATTAGAAAATGCTGGTGCATTCGATTGAGGGCATTCCGAGTGAGTGAGTGAATGATTTTGGGGTTTATTGGCGCAAGAGCCGATTTCGGCTATACTGCGCCAAACATTTGTTTTGATATCTGTGGTCTAGACGGGAAGAGAAAGAAAGAATGAATTGAATGACAAGAAAGAGGGTCGAAAATAGAGAAGGATCAGTAGGGTACCCCGGGTTCGTGAAGCCCATGTTTACCAAAGACAGTAAACCCCGTGGGAAAAGGAAAAGATCACTAGGACACCTCGGGATTGTGACACCCGTATTCACCTAAAGAAGGTGAGCCCCCTGAGGGGGAGGGCATTCCAAACCATACTTCCAGCGTTCCGCCTAAACGGCGGTTAGTTTCCGAATTGCCCTTGTATTTCTTTCTTTCTTTTTTAAAAATTTTTTTCAGTTTAACTGGAACAAAAACCGGAACAAAAAATTACGGTACGAAGTCCTGATTTCTTCTTAGTTCCTATCAAATAACAATTCAAAAATGATCTATATATAGATTATTTACTTACGTCCACACACTTGGGCTATTGGCAATGGATCTCGTAATTTTAAGAATATATCAAGGGACGAAGACGATACTTAAGCGAACATCAGAGGCGGCTTTAGGGCCGGACAAACCGGACCCCTACCCAGGGCGGAAAATTTTAAAGGCGGCTTTTGGATCGAATTTGAAAAATATTTTTTTTTGTTACAAAAAATTTGATATATTTCTGAAATATTATGGGATGTGTGCATTTGGTATTTCATTTAACGTATCTTATTTTTTTTTATTTTGTTCTCTGTATATTTTATGAAATTTCCTTTTATGTTGAAACTTGAAGGGCTCGAGGCGGGAGTATATGTTAAAGCATGGAATTTAACATGTTTGCACATCTTTTACTAGTAACTTTCTCCCCATTCCTGAGTGAGGTTACAACGGACATTCCTTTCACCCTTACGATGTCCGGTTTCAGCTATCCAAAAGGGGACAAGGGTAATAAGAGGTTTTGGCAGATAGAGAGTCAAAGGAGATGTTTTATTTTAGTCTTGAGTGTAGTTTCTATAAGTTAAAATAATGCACTCTTGTGATCCCCACCATCAGTAGACTATTTTTTGAAGAAATTGGTCTGCTTGAGCGGGCGATTCCTTCTCTTACATTTCACTCGTTTGAAACAATAACAAGTAATTATGTCCTTAATTTCGAATTATTTAGAATGTTTTAAAACTTAAAATAATATATATATGTATATGTATAGAGAGATAGAATCGGCATAGGAGAGAGGGTCGGCATTTTTCATTTTTGTCCGGGATGGCAAAACTGCTAGAGCCGGCACTGCGAACATCTTTCTCTCCAAACTTCCACACTACCCCAAAAGGAGGAATTTGAGTCTCACAGATTTAACACAAAACAGATTCTGGGGATACTAGGACTCGAACTAATGGTATTCCACAAAAGCAAAGTCGGCCACGACCCCACGGCAACTATGGCCGTATGCCACCAAAGAAAGCCTTAAAGCATTAAATAATTTAATATTATTTATGAAAACAATTAGGTTTAACTTAAGTCATTTATAAGCATAATTAAGTCAGCTTCAACCCCCCCCCCCAATTTATGTCAAAAGAGAATTCCTAAATACGAAACCTTTTGAACAAAAATTTCGGATAATCAATCATCGTCACAATTTAGAATTATGATAAATTATTCCAAACTTAACTACATTACCGTCACCAGTGAAAAATGATGCAACAGGAATGAATAGTTATGGAGGTCGGACATTGGGAAAGGCTGAACTATATTTCGCCTATCCCTCTATCGACCAGTTTTACAAAGAGGTTTCTTTCGTTCAAACATTCAATCGATCTAATCATAAAAGTTTAAGATCATGAGAGACTGCTAACGGTAACAATGCTAGGTCACGTGGTTCTTTTATAGATTTTCATCATCCAGGATGTATTACAATGTTTTTATAGATCACGAATATTATGGGAAAGCCTAATTTGATCTAGACTGATATTTGTTCGTTGTCAAAAGCATTTTGTTTTCTAGTTCCTAAGGGATATAAATTCCAATTGATGTGGTTGGACAATAATCTTGAAAATATTTACAAACGAAGACAAATTTCATTTTGGGAAATTCGGTATTATTTTGATTGCATCTAAGAGAGTTAAGGAAGATACTGATACACAGAAATAAAAAAAAGTCATAAAAACATGATTTATACAAAAGCATAGTAAAAAGTTTAAAATATGTACAGGATCATCGTGTTTTTTATTCAGTTAATTTCGTTTAGTAAAACTAATGAACATTTTATTTCTTAAAAAAAATAACATAACAATAAACACATTTTTTTACAAATATATTCTGAGATGTATAAAGCATAATCGATTACTTTTAAAAACACTGTCATCGTAGCTTACAGAAATAATAAAATTAATGATAACAAAAAGTTAATAATGTCATTCTAAAAATAGTTGCTATTAATATAAAGATGTTGAGCAAACACACAACAATAATAATAGAAGCTATTTTATCATCAAGGACATAATAATAAAAACAAGGTGATAAAAATATAATAATAATAATTTAATAATAAAAGCATTGTAATGTTAAAAATGCATAATAACAATAATAAAACAGACAGACACTACAAAAATTAACTGAATTATAAAATTCTTAACTTATTGTGTATATTTTTTTTCGCCCCAGCAAAAAATATTATAAAAAAAATTCAGTTTTTCAACAATAGAATAAAATGACAAACTTGCTTAATAAACTTGAAAATGTTTTCAAATTTATTTTTTTCATTAATGCTATTAATACTATACGAAGAAATCCTGGTTTTTCTGGATAAGAAAGTTAATTGTTGTTATTTTTTTATTTTATCCTTACTGTGTTTGAAAAAAAATGGAATGAAAATGCTTTTTAGAAACTACTAGTTTTTGACAATAACAAGACATAAAAGGCAATGCTTTCAAAATCATTTCCATTTATTCTATTCGTTGTTAACTGAACTGCCAACGCCAAACGATAAATGTTCGCTCATAAATATTAATAAATCTTTTAATAATTTATTTCATTTAAACTGGTGATATTATCTTCTGGATATTTTTAAAAGCATAATTTAAAGTGCATATTTATTTTTATTTATTTGTTTTTATTTAATATATAACTATATTAATTAAGAGATAAAGAATTTCTTAAGAACAACTTGTAAGAAGAAATCTGATAACAATAAAATAAAATACTTCGTTAGAAATTATGATCAATTCGCTTTTCTTCCTTGAGTAAAACGAGATTTATTTTTTTAAGAAAAATAACTATTTTAATTAAATTCTAATGGAAAGGCAAGACTTAAATAAAATTGTACGTGGCTAATACTTAACGAAAAAACTATTTTCTCCCCGAAAAATCTCTGTATAAAACAAATATACGACAATTGAGGCTACTAACAGACAAAAAAAAAATAATAGAAAGGATTTAGTAAAATGTTCTTCAACTTCTTCACTTTCAAGTAAAAAATTATTAGGATATTTATAAATAAAGGTAAGAATTTTTCATTTTGTTTTTTGACTCCGCTTATGTGATTTTTCTTTTTTCATGTAAATTCATGTTAAGTAGCTTAAAGATATCTTTGAATGAAAAAAGTTAAGATAAGATAGTAAGAAGATAGGAGAGAATGGTTATTGCTCTATTATTCACTAAATCTTTTAAGCTCTTGGTAAATTATGCTAAATTTTTAACCTTGAAGAGTCCTTTCGGTAATCCAGACATGATTTGAGTAATTATCTGATGGGATGGATTTCGTTTTGTCTCTAATTTACATAAACCTGTTTTAGTATAAAATGACTTCAGGTTTAAAATTTCTTGATTTAAAAAAAAGGACTTTTGACTTTTGTTTTTTAGTGATCAGTATAAATTTCCTGCATTTCTATGAGAATTTTTTTCAATCATATAGCTTACATATATGCGAACAATTTTGTGATGAACTATATTTTAAAAATTGAGGTCCTTTTGCTGGCCTTTATATAAAAAAATTAAAAACTTGGAAAAAAACTTTTTGTGAAATTTATTGGCTTTATTATATTGATGTGGTGATCTGTATTCCACACCAGTTCAAAATATAATTAATCTTTTTCTTTTTCGATTGATTTGGTTATGAAATCTTAACTTTATTTTGAAAATTTTTAACTTTTCTGGATTTATATATTGTTATTTGAAAAGACTTAACTCAAAGAAGACAAAGAAAAATAAATTAATTTTACTACTAAACAAAGTAATTTTTCAGATTTTTTCAAATTAATTTATTTGCAAAATTCCTCATGTTCCACATTGCATAACATGAGGCTTACAGACGTAAGTGGTAACACAATTATATAATTTAAAACAAAATTAAAATACATTTTTAAAATAAATTTTTCAGATTAATTTTTTTTTCAGATTCATAAGTCAAAAAGTTTTCAAGGAAATAAATCATGTTTTAGCTTGGGGTACACAAAGTTAAAAAAAATTAACCTAAGAATTATGCCAACTACAGTAACTTTTGTAAAAAATACATTAAGCAAAACAAAATATTATTCTAGATCTAAGATTTTTATTCAAGATGTGTTCCAAGATGAAGCAGCAAAACAACAAAGATGAGATTGTTGACAATATCTCTGAAGGTTACATAAAAATTCAAAAAGTGTGTATCTATTTCTTCTCTAACTACGTCTAAAAAGGCCGTTATATAAGTCGATAATGTAAATTGCTTAATTCTGTGAATATTTTCATAAAAGAACTAACAAACTCGTTAAAAGAAATAGAACTGAACTGATAGAGCAAAATTAGATCGTATTTATCTAAAATTAACAATAAACCTCACACACAGATATTAAACATATAGCGTATTAGATTGCCTCCCAAAACATACTCACACATAAGAGACAAATTTATTTTTTTTTATTTACAATCTTCCGGATAGTATAATGTTTGCAACGTATTTGAAATGGAACAAACTTCAAGTATTTTAAGTTATACGAAACTTATTAAAAAATATCCACCGTTTTCATATTTAAAAAAATATTTTCATATTACATTAAATATTTTTAAAAAAAATTTTCCCATCCAAAGATACATTTCCCTTTTTCAATTAAAATTCGATTGATTTTTCTTTTTATTATCACATTTTGAATCTACACGAGAACTAATGGCAATGACCGCGAAATTTTGAATATTTGTCAGTGACGAGGACGACATCTAAGTTAGCATCCGATTCTTCAAAATACCACACCACGCTAATGTGAGAACTTTGATTTGTGCAACAATTTTAACGTACATTATCCTTGCTACACTATTGAACTTAAATGACATCAAAACTTGGACCTTATACTCAATCGAAACAACGATGGCCTAGAAATCAATGCAAATATTATTCAATGTATAAATCTATACATGTATACAAAAAAAAAAAAAGGTTCACAGTAATTAGTTAGCCTTTTTGAATTTGCGGTTTTTCAACAAAATATTTCAAACATTTCTTTTCTGGATTGAAAAAGTATTTTTATGAGATGAAAATATTTTCACGACCAAACCATTTTTTCAATGCATTAAAAAAATATCCTGTATGTGAGTTTTTTCTTCAAAAATGGCGTTCCATAACTGTTTCAGTACGATATAAGTGTTAGAAAAGTAAAAAAAAAGTTATTCGAAGGTTTAAAAAAAGCCTCAACGTTTCTCTGTCCAATAAATTTTTTTCTTCGAAATTCCTCTTAGTAAATCTACTTTTCTTCTTATTTCTGGAAAACAACTGTCCTTATAGAACCATTTAAAATAATTGAGTGTCATTACCTGTATTTGAAAGAAGCTATAAACGTTTTTCGTCAGCAAAATATTTCCTGGAAAAGTAGGGAGAAAAAACAGAAATGTGTATTTGAAAAAAAAAAAATGACTTGATGCTATTCAAATAGTTGAAGTCTGCATCAAATTAAAGTTTCTTGGTAAAAAAGTGATCAGGTAACTTCTCTATTTGCGTAGTTGAAACTCTTTTCTTCTGCACAAACAGTTCTTTTTTTAAAAAAATCTTTTAAAGGATTCAATTTAAATACGTCTTTTCTTCATCTGAAGATTTCATTTTTTTAAACTAGGGAAGAGGGGAAAAAATTTGCTGGCTTTTGAAAAAACTTATTAGTTTTTTTAAAATGTGCATAAATTTGATAAGAAAATGACCAGATTTTTGCTGCAATTTCAAACTTGTTTGCAATTACTATGTAAATAATGTTCTGTTTATTAATTTACGATTGTATACCGACAAATTGTGAAATGCAAAAATTTTCACTGCTCTTTCATTTGTATATCATGCCCAATTTCAAATAAAAAAATGGCAACTCTTAATTTCTGAACTTCTTTTTCATCAAAAACTAAAAAGACAACTATGAAAAATTGTATAACAACTATGTTTTTGAAGTAAAATGCTAAAATTATCCGATTCATTTAAAAAAAAATTAAACAGAGATTTTTTTTTCTCATACTTTCATATAGTGATATTTATTTTAAACGAAAAACAAAATAAAGTGTAAGTAAAATTCCCAAAAAAAATTGGAAAATTAATAAAGGATTTTTTTTTAAAGAAAAGAGTAAATTGCAGATATATTCAACGATTTTTGTACCATATTCTAGATTAAGAAAGTAATCCAAAGTTTAATTAAATACGTTGATCAAATCTTTAATACATTTGAGTAAGTTGCTCAATTGGAATAACATTAAGCTTAAACTGAAGTAAAAAAAGGAATGAACAAAATGATTATTACGACCACTAAGAAAGTTTTCTTTAATTTAATATTTATTCTTATACAACCGACTAGGTGGCGTGGTTAGTTATGCACTTGGTTAGGTACGCCCAAGTTTGTGGGTTCCACCACGGTCCAAGTCGGGGGACCTTCCTCATGCAAAAAATCGACAGTGTCCATTTCGTATGATTATGCGGCATGTTAAAGATACTTTGAGTGCCTGTTTGGCTTGGGTACTCTCGGCAAAATTAAATTCTTCGTGCAATTTCGCATCGTCAGAGATCAGGTGCCTCCCTCTGTGAAGGAAACTGGGCGTCAAAATGACATTGTGGTTATTGGTTTCTACCTATATGGTGCCACACTAAAAAGTGATACCAGCTTCCGGGGAAGATACTAGGTCTGCAATGGTAATGACCAATCCACAACCCCATTTGAAAGAAGATATTTATTTTATATATGTATGAAATATAAACAAGAAGAATTTTAAAAGCTATTCTTTGGCATTTCGTTATGTGTTTGTTAAATATTTACTTTCAAGAACAATAAATCTATCAGCAGGAAATATTCTTAAGGTTATATTTTAATTTTTAAGCAAATAATTTTTTTAAAAAAAATTTGAGCAAAAATAAGTTTTTTTCAGCAAATAATTATGCTATTTTCAGCAAATAAATAAATAACAGATATTACATTCATGTAGAATTAAAAGATTATGTACATTTTTATAATGTTAACATCACACTTTGAAGCAGCACCATGAATATTAAAGACGGATTTCCAGTGGCGTAACTGAGAGCAACTGGCACTCCCTGCAAAGTTAGGTTTTGGACCCCCCCCAGTAAGATTTTACAAGGGGTAGTTACTTGACGGCAGACAAGCTTTGGGCCCCCTAGAACCCTACGTGATGCGGGGATGTACCTACGTTACGCCATTGCGGACATGAGTAACATGAGGGTATTGGTGATGGAGCTCGAAATTTTGAATCTCGATCAAGTGACGAGAGCGACACTTGAGCTTCCCCCAGTCCAAAGTACCGCACCACGCC
The DNA here is from genome assembly GCA_019973975.1 of Trichonephila clavata. Lineage (NCBI taxonomy): Eukaryota > Metazoa > Arthropoda > Arachnida > Araneae > Nephilidae > Trichonephila > Trichonephila clavata. The sequence goes on from BMAO01016743.1 coordinate 59,952, forward strand.
AATGGGGGGATTTAGAGCTCGATAGATTTAGCGTGCATCAGATCCCACCACACAGCGCGACGGATCTCGTAAATTTGGACTACCCTTAAAATATGTAAAGGCGATATACACTCGCAAACCTTCCACGCCACACGCTAATGTGAATATTTTATACCTCAACAGATGTAACGTGAATTAGCTCCTGTATGTGCTACACCTTTGATGAGATCAGGACTTGAACCCACAGCTCAGTTAAAACAACGCCGTTCACAAGTTCGCCACCATGATCACTCGGCCGTTGTGGTTGTTATAACGTCTTGAAAACAATAATAGACACGACCTGTTTATTTTATTTTGATATATAAAAGCATGTTTTTGCATAAGTACCCTTTTTACTGTGCTTCGTAAGTAAATTCATTTTTTAAGTTTCTTTTTTTCGTGGATTCGAAGTTTTTGCTTGTTCGATCCCATTGGGAGTCGACAGATTTTCTGGCACACACGTCATATGATATGTGGCACGTAAAAGATCCCTTGAGTATCAATTTGGCTCTGGTGCTCTCGGCAAAATTAAATAGCAGCAAATATTCATCATCCGACGAGAGTTTGAATAAAAATTACTTCAAGCGTCCAAAATTCGGCAGTGAATGCTGCCACTAGATGGTAACACCATGAAGTGGCTCGCACAATTGGAAACTTGACGTGTCTGCAAACGTTTAATTGCCAATATGCTGCTCATTGGGAAAAGAAATTATCTCTTTCAAGAATTGTAATTTAATTGTTGCAATTGATGTTGTTTGTTCAATTGATTGTAATTTGAGTCACATTCTGAAGCAACGGGGGCTATTGGCGACAACGATCACTAATAATTCAAATTAATTTTATGATAGTTAGACGGGGGGGGGGGGCCAGGTATAATAGAATGGAAATGAAAAAATTCAAATAAAATAAACAATCCAATTTTGCTGAAATAAATAATATTAAAAAGTAATCAACCAAAAAAAAATTAAAGAAATTAAAAAGCAAAATTATATTATGAAAATTAATCTTTTTAAACGGACAGCTTTTAAACATTAATTTCGTTTGAAGTATTTATTATTTATGAAAATGTACTGTGTATTTATCTCTTGAATCATTACTTTCTTTGTTACATTTTAATAAAATATTGATATTTATTTATTGTTTGTACTTTAAAAACTTTGCATGAACAGTTTTTTTTTTATGTAAAAAAATATGTGAAGCAAAATATGCTTTAGAATAAATTATAGTTTTTTTTTTTTTTTTTAGTTTTCTTTAACATATGCGTATTTGATTTAATTGTTAGTTTTTTCCAAACGGGTGAAGTATAGACAGCGGATACATTTTTCAAAACATTTAAAAAAATAATCTACCCAAAGTTTTGTTTTTTTCTTCGTCAGAGATCTGATATGCATTTTCAATGCACATCAATAAACCTACTTTTGTTTGTTTAAAAGATATTTAGTTTTAGGAATAATTCATCCCTTTTTTAATCTAATGGAAATATTTTATACGAAATCTTATCTCAATCATTTATTATTATTAATAACTATATTAATTTAATGCTACATTAAAAATGTCTCTTTTTGAATCGCTTTATATATAAACAAAACATTTCAAAGATAAAAATATTTTCTACATTGTTTCATCAAAATTAATAATCAGAAAAATATTTAAAAACTATATATTTTTTTCTGAAAGCTTAGTGCGTGGATAAAAAAAGACACTTTATTACTTTTTATTAAATTCATAGCAAAGATGTCATTGATTGTGTCTTATACTTTTTAATGATAACTTTTTTTAACTTAAAATGATAAAACGATGAATTATCAGCGCCATAAATTACAAAATGACAGGCATATGAACTCATTTCTCATCCCCAGGATATTACACAGATGGATAGTTGTAAGATATCTGTCAAATTCATTTAATCACAAAGATACCGTAAGCACATTTCTTGTCTATAATTTTAAAAACAAAACAGATAAAAAAAAATTGAATCAACTGGGTTCCTTCCCCAATCGAACTTTCTTATCTAATTTGGTGAAAAACGATAAGCGAACGGAATATATTTATGGCTCAGTGAAGAAGAGAGGGAAAAAAATAGGGAAATATTAAAGGGGGGATTCGTGCTCTCCTTATCTACATCTGGTAATTTGTGTTTGCGGTAATCAGTAAGCGAGTCATGCAGATAGAAGTTCCTTCACGAATTTTGTATCAAATTTTAGATTCCGTGCAACTTTATGGGCGGTCGGATGAAAGGAATTTAATTATGCGGTTGATTGGAATAAGATACAAAATTTTCTAGAATGAAAGTTGTGTGTGTGTGTGGAAGATAGGGGGAAAATAAAGGAAACCATGCGGATGTGAGAAGCAGTTAAAGGAATTATGTTTGCGAATAACATTTTTTTTTTTGGAAAAATTGAAAATTTGTTTTCTCTAAGCTTAAATTATCATTTAATGTATAAACTGTCATAGATATGAAAATTGAATGTTTTACTTTCAAAGCATGGATTCTATGGGAATTTATGTATGTAGTAAGTCTATTATACGAAAATAGAGCACTGAGAATTGGATAAAAAATAACAGCACTGGATATTTTCCCTTACCTCCTTGTTTATAAATGACGATTTTGATTCTTCTATTTCTAATTGATAAACTATATTTGATAAAACTTTCAAAACTATCAAAAAACTATCGCCTCTGAGATTAAACCTTTTGTCAAAGTATTTCAGTGTTTTTATAGAAAGAAATTTAAATAAGTTATAAATTGTAAATAAATAAACAAATAAATCCTTTTAGGTTGGTTTGCAATTTCCAGGCTTAGGAAATTTTTGTTTTGGGAGTTATTGTGAGAATATTACATGAGGTTAAGAAGTAAAACTAGTCTTAATGACGGTGCAAGGCGGGGTCAGTCTCCCAATTTGGTTCAATTTTGCTTGTTTTCATCTTAAGTGCTCTTGCTCACGTTCTTAAGATATAATTAAAAGAAAGTTTATATTTTAAATATTATTTTTCTGTGTCTTTAAAATTCAATTTTTTGTGACTCCATATTCAATATTTTCAGGTGGTACACAAACGTTTCAATATTTTTACACACTTGGAAATTATATATTTTGCATAATTTTGAATATTATCTTGTTTGTGTTTAAGTGAAGGGGAAAAAAATTTAAAAAATGTAAATGTAAATTTTTAATTTTATATTTAGTACCTATGAAATACGGGTGTGTGCTAAGGGCCCTGGCGCACACACACGTCTTGCGGAGGAGAAAAATTGTAATAACTTAAATTGGTACCTACTCTTAATTCGAATCTTATTTATTTATAACATCTAATTCATAAATCTTGATACCCTATTTTGAAACACGTCTCAATTTATCTTTTTCTAAAGCATTAAAAACATGTTGGCTTATTACTGATTCTTTAAACCAGAGGTTCCTAAACTTTTCTGTCTCATAGACCCCTTGCCATGTTTTTCAGTTTGGGGTAGACCCCTGCCTAATTAATATTGAATTTTTTCAAATTTATTAACTTAAATGTCTTTTTGACAGCTGGTACTATTACTCCTACTTTAATAGAATTAAATTTCTAAATGTAATGATATTTAAAATTTAAAAAAAAAACACATGTTAACCAATTAAATTAAAAGTTAATAAATAAAACTTTTAAATGAAATAACCAAACAACAAATAAACGATTTTAACAGGAAAGATGAATCTCTTGTACTACAATATCAAATTTTCAACATTTGGTATCAATCTTGTCTGGTTTAATTTTAAATCTCCTCTGTTAGTAGAGAGTATCCAGTTTTTTTCTTTTTTTTTCTTCGAGATTGGCAACCGCTCTGAAGCTCCTTCACTCTAGGAAAAGCAATGAAAAACTTATTAACAATATTCCATAAGTCGAGACAAATAACAGGTTTGACTTTTTAAAACCAAAATTGTTGGATTCCTTTCTAAACACTTTAAGATCTTCGTTAGTGCTTATTTGTTCCTATTGCAATGTGACATTTTTTTTCAATACGACCGTATAAATTCATTGCCTACTGTGGTATTGCCATAGTCAAAGCATTCGCAAACCTGGTTTCAAAATCTGATTAAAGGCATTTAAATGGTGAACGTAGGTTAAAACGTTCTGATAGATTGTCTGCGACAAATTTAGAAAATTCGGGACCTCCAGTATTATACTTCTTTAGCTTAAATCAGGAAAGAAAAGCTGAAATGGTTCTTGTTTTAATAAAATTTATGCTGTAACTTTGTAAATGCGAATTAACCTCATTAAATTTTGTAAATAAATCTGTTAAATAGGTATATTTGGGTTTATACTTGATTATAAATTTTCTTTTAAAATTAAAGTCACTATCTAGTTTAATGAGAGCCAGTATCACACATAGACCTCCAATTACACCTCATGG